>WUQG02040748.1:0-29602 GCA_011317285.2 Androctonus mauritanicus | reverse complement strand
CTTAAAATAATATTTTATAACGATTAAAATAACTGAACAATATGAAGAATCATTCGATTTTCTGTAAATATTGTTAATATTGAGTTAAAATATTTTTTACTGCCTCAACCTATACTAGAAGATTTTGTTGGATTAATGTACTTTGTACTTTGCAAAAATGATTGACAGAAGAACTTATACAAAATGAAACAAGATGTATAAATTTAAAGGATATTGTTAAAGAAATATAAACTTGAATACAGTATTTTTGAATTACGCTCCCCATTTTCTGTATGGAATTAAATATTTATGCTTCAGTAAGATATTTTTATCAACCAGAGATTAAATTTGATACTATTAAAAGGAATATTTTAATATTAATTTTAATTAATTTAAACTAATCAGGAAATCAGTAATCTATAACGACTGAAAACTAACCTAATTTATTTATCTTTTTTTTTATTACATTTTCGTACAGAACGTCATATCGATGATGATGAAAGCGCTCTTAAAATTTTAGAAAGTGTGAATATAGAAAAATTGCTTGAGGCAGCTATACTAAAAGGGGAAAAAAGACTGCCTATATTGCATATTGTAGAAATTACTGTAGTCACAGATCATAACAACATTTAAGTTTGAAAACATATTAAATAAATTTAAAAAAATTACAAGGCCGAGCTGGCTTAATCTGATTATCTTGCGTCGAAATATCTAATGTCGTCCATCAATAAGTAAAAAATGTGTTTATAAGGAACATTTTCCAATTAAGGAGAAAATTATAATCATACAACGCTTGAATATATCTTTGTTAATGGTAATTGGATAACATTACTTATAATTTTTTTGAAAGAAGTAAGAAAGCCTGATAAATGAGTTTAAAAAAGATACTATTTTTAGAAAATATTGTAGTTATCTCCAACAGGTTATATAAATGCAGATCTGTTTATAAGATAGTTTGACTATTTTAATAAATCTATTCCATCAATAATGTTGTCGGGCATCGAATGTCACCGAAGTTAAGATAATTGAAACCTGTTTATATTTGTGTTACACATTTATTGTGTGACTTTGGATGTTGAAATATATATTTTCCACTTAAAAAGCAAAAAAGTCAGTGTTTATATAATTTAAATCCACAAATATATTTAATAAATATGTTATGAAACCTACTTTGTAAACGTATTTAATTCTAAAAATATTATATTCTACACTACTTCAGAGATAAATAAAAAAAACATAGTAAGCTGATTTAACAAATATATAATTCTATGTTCGTCAATAAGCACAATTTATGAAAAATTCTATAAGACAAGCCCATTAATCTATAAAAATTTTTATATTAAATCTTTCGGATGAAGAAATTGATAATCATTTATCAAATGATTACATACGCTGCTAGCAGCACAGATTCAAACTCCAATCTAAAGAAAATTTTGGATTTCAATCTAATTCTAAAGTTAAATGTTTAATGGCCCAACGAATTGCAAAAAACAAAACAACGATAAAAACGATTAATTTCGATACGACTATAGATTCTTGTTATATATATGCAATAAATTTATATTATAATAAATAACGAATATATTTTTAGGAAATGGATGAATTTAAAGAAAATATCAAATATTTGTATTTTATTCCAAATTCAATCGTTTGAAAATTTATAACTCCAAAGAGTCCATAATCTTCTTGAGAAGATTACAAGACTTTCGTTTTCTTAAGGAGACTATAACAAGCGCTTGATAATTTAACAGCACAGTTATATCTTGCTCAAGAAAGATGATTGGAAATCATCACGAAATTAATAGCATAATTTATTATGCTGCTAATTTCCTTGTAATTTATTATCATGAATTTTGTCAAACTACATTAAATTTTATAAAATAAGCTATTATTTTGTAAGATAAAGTATTAGTTATGCGTTATTATATATAAATTAAATATATTAGGTTTTTTAAAATAAATATGCATATTTATAATTTATTGAATGATGTAAAGTAATATTGATTTTAATAATTTTTAAGGGAATTTTGAAATTACCACGAAATTAACGATAATTCGATTATTCTCGATATTAACAGATAAACATAAGATAAACATAGAAAGGCAAATTTTATCACTAATCTACTCAAAACCAAACAAATCTAAATATTGAAATGGTAAAAAGAAAACCATATCTAGGGAAGATGATAGTAGCACTTTTTACTTTATAATTATTTTTTGCTATGAAAATTTCAATTTCTGAATAACAAATATGTCATTGTAAAGATTATTTAATAATCTCTTCGCTAATTCAAAACAGATGTTATCCGATTAAAATTAATATTTAAAAAAATATATTTTTTTTTCTGAACGATGTTAAATATTACAATTTACCCCTCTATCCGGGTAGGTTGCAACACTACAAAATTTTAAGAAAATATATCCTGTGTCCGAGTTTTTGTGTTTAAATTTTAGAATAGAGCCTAATAAATTTCAATTTAATTCTCTAATGAATAATTAGAATCACAGTTGTGACAAACAGAAGAGATTATCAGCTGTGCATTCTTCGTCACTTCCTTTCTTATCCACTGCATTGGATTCATTTTTCCCACTGTTGTAGTCAAGAACATTATCAAAAGTTCTCCACTATTATAGCTATTATAGTCTTCATTACACATGAAATAAAAATACTTTTCTTCATTTAAACTGCTACTGTTTGAATATTTGAATTGGTGAATTGGCATCACTGATTTATACTATTACAACCTGTCTCTACGTTCGTGGTAGCAACTTGCCCCAGGTTCCGCCATTTTGGTTTGGAAGACACCATCACAGTTAGACTTAATTGAATGGCGAAGATAGGTTAAGATATATTATTATCCTAGAAATTATTACGTGGCTGCTATACAGGAACAATTGCTAACAACTGAAATGGATTTATAATAGCTTTTAAACCAAGCTGTTTTTTTTTTTTTTTTTGTTACGTCGCTCTTAAAATATCGAATCAATCGCGTTACATTTGCGTCAGCTAATTGATAAAACATCGTCAGATGGTAACCTTTACTAGGCATCTTTATGTGAAATTTCAAGACTTTTGAGCAAACTTGGAATGAGTACTGGTTTCAGTTATAACCAATCCGTGCTACTTCTAACCCAGTTTCCCCTAATTTGGAACCAGATAGAATTTTCAAATTTGAATTACCCGAAAAAAATTAAAAATTTATGTAGAGAAGGCCGTCTTTAGGTTCTAATTTTAAGAAATGAAGGCATATCATGATTATGTTTAAAATAAGATCGAATGAACAAGACTCTCTGTGGGGAATTGAAGATATCGGACAATGGTCTTTGTGCAGGTCTTTCTTGCTATTGAAAGCAGGAGATCTTTTCCAATCGCCCACAAAAGAAAAATAGTTTCTCGTAACAGAAACTTATCGATCTTAGCCGTAGACTTTATTAATTATCAAGCATCTCTTCACGTAAAAATGTCAAATGTCATCCATCTTACTGAAGGAAACATCCCGAAAGCACCGCTCTTTCCACACGATTCCCAGAAGAGCCGACTCATTTATCAATTGTAGCTGGCAACAAATCTTGATGTATCTTTTGCATATTAATCTTGCAGGTGTGTGCTAGAGAAGGATTTCTTACGGATTAAGTGGACTAGATCAATGCCACTTCCCACAGTTTGTCCTCTGATAAACATCCATATGGAAGTTTTATGACATCTTTTCTACTTGCACTAAATGAACAAAGCGCGAATATGATTTTGGGCAAATTGCAAAGAAATGGATCTCCGAGGAGTTGTTTATCAAGCAATTTAATTTGTTTCAGTAATAAAACATTTATTCCTACTAGTATCTGCAAGACATAACTAAACTGAATAAAATGAAATATTCGTTTTCTGCAAATCGCTTTTGTTTTACTTTTTAATATACCATTTTCCGAAATTTAAAGCACGAATTAATGAATTTTTTAGTATCACTTTTATAAACTTATTTAATATGAACCATACTTTTTGGAATTAGATTAAGAAGAACGAAAAAATTCGCTTTAACGATAAACTTCACGCCACGTTAATGCATCGTCTTTTCGTGCTTAAGCTATGCTAATCACGTTTGAACAAAGCAGTGATCAGTATTAAATTTATAATGCTAGAATGCATTTATAAAGTGGGTATGAGAGATATATTCCTCGTTTCAATTCGTGATATAAGCTGAGTAATTCATAAAGTTATCATTTAGTTTTGGATTAAAAGAATAGAAACGATATTTACTAAGGATTATACTTATTTTAAACTGGACAGAATGATAAGCCGAGACGATTTATGCGATTGGAAATATTCTTTTGATTCTATTTTATAAAGAAACAGAAACAAAATGAAATTTGTGAAGATTTATATGCTCTAACTCAGTTTAATATTAAAAATTTCTTTATTTTCTTTCCATTGAAATTTTTGCCTATGGGGAATTTAATATGGCAATATGAGGATTTTGAAAGATTTTAAAGGCGTATTTAAACGTAAATTGATCCGAAGACTAAAATGTTGTATTTCTTTTTTTATTTTTACTTCATCTAATTTTTTTATCTTTACATTTGAGATTTCCTCAATAGTAGTTCGTAAATTTTTAAAGGATCAGGCTATCTTTTGACATTAAAAAGTTTCTCTTTTGTAAAATATCATCCAAAAATCTTTCAGTGGGGATTTATGCCTTTTGCTACAGCTGACAAGGATTCAACTATTCTTTTCAAATTTTAAATGGCTCTCATGTTTATTTGACGGATATTCTCAGAAATAAAATATCTTTTAACAAAACTTATCTTTTCATTCTTTTCTAAACATTCCGGCTCACGTTTGTAAAAATATCTAATGCAGTTTTTTGTAAATTATTATTATTATTTTGTTAAAATTTTAGAAGTTATCGAAAAATATTTTTGATATTAAAGTTTACCTTCTTCTAATTATGAATATCTCTTGGATTAATTCTTTTTTTTTTTTTTTATCTTTCCTCTTTTTAAATCGCATATTCTTTGTGGAAGAGACGCATTTTCTTTATACACAAAATTTAATAAATTTTTTAAAGAATAAAATCTGTTTTAATCAAAATTGATTACACAAAACAAAAAGCTTACACTTCTCCGTTTCTTTAAAATGGTTTTGTTGATTTTCTCGTTCTCGCTGATGAAATGATGTTTATATATATATAAATTCCCGGAGAAAAAATATTTTAATATAACAAAGAAGCAGAATTTTTTCTACATACTTTCTAGAAAGTAAATTGTTCATTCGAGTTTTACTCTTTCTATAGGAATTTTAGACAAAAGAACGAACTTGCAAAGCACTTTTCTAATTCATTCACTGGAGTGAAACGAAGAAGCTTTGTTTCTTTTGCTAAGTGTTGAATATTAATGATTATTCCAATGATATATCGCCTCTGCATCTGTATCCAAAAGCTTTTATATTAAACTGAGAACTGAAAGAATTCATATGATTAAGAGTCTAAAATTTTATTTTTCTTAATATTTGGTAAAAGTGTGCGTAACTATAATTTCATCTTCAACTGATCCACAAGAAAATCGGAATGAAAATATTGATGTTATTTTTCCTCCCCAAAAAAATTATTGCCGCAGAATTAATAATCGAATTCGGAATGATTTGATTATGCGGACATTAATTTTTTTTTGAAGTTGGTTTATTTTGGTAAGAACTGCAGAACAGAAATTTTATTTTCTTAAAATAATAGAAGAATCTTGATTATCAAGCAAAATGCTCACTCTCGGGACTTTTCGTTCTATCATGCCCATTCATCAGAAACTTATTTCTTTGTCAAAATATGAGATCTGTTTGTTTCTTCTCCCGTGAGAAATTCCGAAGGGAGAGAGATTATTAATCCCTAAAGGCCTCTTCGGTAATCAATTTATACTTTATTTGATTTTATCTTTTAACGCCTCAGAAAAACTACGCACATCTACAAATTTATGATAATATTCCATAAATAAATAATTAGTTTTTAAAATGCTTTTCAAATTCTTATAAAACCTTTTCAAGACAAAAATAAAAAATTATTTTCAAAATTCCTTTTATTTTCGTAAACAAAATGCCGCTATCATAACTCTCTTTCAATATATTTAACCTCGGTTTTCGTTTAAAATTAATTAACTATCATTGAAAAATTTCATTAAATCTCCTTTGAAAGTTTTACTTTAATCTCAACAAGCAACTTGTAAAACTCTTAAAATTCTCTTCAAATGTTATAAGGACTAATTTAAATTCAAGTAAAATTATTTACTTTCTCTCCGTATCATCTTTCTTGTTCTTTTTTTCTCCTAGATGATATTATTATCTAATAATTTACCCTTAATAAATATAATAACAACACGACTCCCTTCTAATTAGTGCCTATCCTGTCCTTGAGAGATATCCTTGTTGTTGTAGAAGCGAGCTCCGGATAGACAGATGTATGATGTGTCATGCACGTCACCATGGTAACAGATGGAGTGGCAAAGTGACAACATACGGAAAGATTTTCTCCAGACATTTTCGGAAAAAACATTATTTTTTCAATACCAAAAATAGTCTCCGAAAACATAAGAAAATTGATTCTAAATGCCTAATAATAAGCTATACTTTCGGTTTAGTTAGAAATATCATTTATTTATGTTTTTTTTTTTTTACTTATTTTTCCAAACATCCGTTCTTTAAGAATATATATATTATTATTATTTTTTGTTAAATTTGAGATCCTGTTGCATCTAATTAACTTCTCTTAGTACTTAAAGATCATATGAAAGATATATTTTAAAGTAATTCTACGGTTTATCCCTGGAAAATGTAACCGGAATCCTTTATTGTTAAAAAAATAACTTTTAAAACTTACTAAAAATGGAAATCGTATCTCTTAAATTTACTTTTAAAACCAAAAATCTTTTAAAGTTTTTACATTTTCATTTGAGAAATATATAAGAATGGCGCTGGTGAAAGTTTTATGTTACGGCCGGAGAAATGGCAGATGTTAGAAACAATTTAATTCTACGATTTCTCGTTTAAGTTATTTTTATATAAATACTTGCACTGCACATGTATATGACATTCTTAAGTTAAAGCGGGATGAAGTAAAGGTTAACTCGTGATTAATTAAACTATTTAAAAATACGAAAATTTGCAGATAATTTGAGAATATTCGGGATGTTTTTATTCGTTCTAGACGAGTTAAGGAACTTTTAAAAAAATAAATCTTTGAAGACGTGTGAAAGATACGAAAACATACGAATATACAGGGATGAAAGGAGTGTCTTGAAAAGGATTTAATGTAGTAAGGATAGTTTACGAGTGTTCTTAGCTTTGTTTATCCGATTGATCTGATGCTATAACCAACTGTTTGTCTTGTGTGAAGCGAGAATATTGAAAATCAATTCGATGTCTGCATCTCTTCTTGTTTCATTGCAAATACTGTGTAGTGAATGGGTCTCTTCTACCGTACATAATCTTTTCCACTTCATTTTCATATAAATAACCGGTAAAAAGTTTGCTATTCAGAAGTTTTAAAATCTTAAATAGGTATGAACGTTCTCGAAAGGATAGAAGATAAATTAGCTTCGTAAGAAATTCTCACAGTGGAGAAAGACGAATGAAAAAGTACAGTTAAAAAGAAAAAATTCGTGAAATTTGCTATAGAATATCGACTCAAGTTTATTACTACTATATCTCATTTTTTCATCACGTGAGAAGTGAAAATTAGGATTTCGAATGGAGTAGTTTAATGGAAAAAGTTGTCCAAAACAAAATATTGAATGGAGACGCAACCCAATTGTTGATGTAACTTTTTCCGTGATGGCTTAAGTGAAAATTGATCAGATTAGGAAGCTTACCGAATACAGTATACAATACTCACTCTTCATGTTTCAACCTATACTGTCAAATTCCTTGTAAGCATCACCAGGAGTAATAAGGTTAAAGGTTGTTTCCTGTTGACGTGATAAATTGGCCATCTATCATCAACAGGTATTGATTATCATTAAGACAAGGCCAATACTTGTTGAATGCTGGCAATGCATTCGGAATATTTTGAAGTTGTTTAAAGTAATCATTTTTATCAAAATTTTCTCTTTAATTCATTATTCTTTAGAAATATTATTTTTTATATACGCATATAAGTTATGCATAATAACATATGTAGCTATAGGCAATATGCAAGCCTATAAAATGCGATAAAAGTCAACAGATGAATGGAAACAGATTTATTTTCTGTTTTAATTTAATCCGAACAATTATTTATTTCCTTTAATTTTTAATCAAGCAAAGAAACGATTTGGTCAAACTAAATTGAATCAGATAAGTGTAATATACTCGAGTATCAACAAGTAGTGATGCCATTGTCATTTCTGAATTCAACAAAAGAATAGGTAAAATAAAGTTTTTTTTTACTTTCATTGCCAAGTCATTTCTTTCATCGACGAAGATTATACAAGTCGAAATATTTTTTAAATACTGTAATTGCAAACTGTTAAAGGAAAAAAAATTAGCTTTCAGAAAGTCGGATAGCAAATATTTGATGAAATATTTTTCGGACGAAACAATTTTCAGCTTAATTTCCTCTAGAGTAAAGTACGGTAAACAAATTTAATCAAGAAGAGAGAATTTTAAAAGATTTCGGACTAATTAATGAAAGGTAATCGAGAAATTCAGTTTAATTATTATTTTTAGTTAATTCCAGAAAATGCGATATATTTATCGCACTTCCATAAACGCTTTCAGGAGTTAACTTGAATTTAATGCAATAAAAACGCTATTTATATTTTTTTAGGATTAAGGATAAGTAAAATGGCATTTTTGGTAACAAAAAATATTTTTTTTTCCGTCAAGTAGAACTGCAATTAAAAGAACGGCATTCACATTTGTAGGAACGGATTGTGAGTACAGTATTACCTCAAGCAAATGTTTTTTTCCCTTTCTATGGATTTCGATTTTAAAACTTATCAATTCAAAGTTCTTGATCGCTATTATGTAACATTACTTTTAAATTTTATTAACGTTAAAAGTTTTGAAGTTCTTCGGAAAACAAACAACTTTCACTAGAACTGCATCTTAGAAAGTTAAGATTTTCTTCACTAATTAAAGCATAATTTATAAGTGGCCTTCGATACTAAAGCGTTAATCTAATTACGTAAGAAAAAAAGGCTCATGAAGGTAATTTCGAAGAATAATTATTCGATTATCCTTAATGATTTTGCGGTTTTCGAATGAGCCGAGCGGATTAATTAAACTAAAAAGTTGAAAAGTTTACCTCTTAGCTCAAAAGTATTCTGATCCGCATTAAAGGCACATAATTATCCGGAGCTTATTTTCCTCCGATAATTCGTCAGATGGGCGTAAGATAGTCGATTACAAATATGGAAAGCACTTCTACGGATTAATATCCGATTAGAGTACCTTAAATAACGTTTAAGTTTGGACCAACGTACGGCCGCCTTATTAGCAACAGGTCCGTCGGATGGAGCAAGAGTGGAAGGAGAAGTCTACACTTCTGTCAAACTCGAAAGGGAATATTCTTGGATTCTTCAAAAAGTCGCCGATCCGGATAAGGGAAGCAACTCTACCATTTTCTGAGCAACACAATATACAAGGAAATGACGGAGTGGAGAAGATCGAGCAGCTGCCACAGATGTTGCTTGGCAACCGCGGACACGTGCAGCTCCATCTACCCCGCCTCAGGTAAGGCGGGCGCCTGCCTGACACCTGACTGTCGCCCCTCTATAGGCTCCCCTTTAGTATTATCAGTACTTCTACTGGTCGAGAAAAGCTGTAAAACCCGTTTAACCGTTTCGCTCTCCATTCTCAGCAACATGCGAAACCGCAAGTTGCTCGATACTCTTCTGCATCATTACGAAACCATGCACTTAGACAGCATGCATTTTATTATTATTTTTCTGCTGCTTTAAGCTCAAACCGTTGCATTTTAATTATAAAATGTTAATTAGCATGCATTCAATATTCAATCTCCGATCTTTACATTAAGTAGAGGTTTTAACTAAGCTCGCCATATTGTTGGAGATATAATGAGATGCCAATTGCCATAAAGTAATATAACAAAAGCGATAGGACGTAAACATAAATTATCGGTGTTACGTGCTGTTAATTATATTCGTATCAAGCATCAGTACTCAACTACAGTTATAATTTACTGTACAATTTTAAAGATTTGTTGGTTTATAAAAACGGTTCGGTTATAATCGCGTTAATGTTTGCTCGGTCATCTGGAAAAAGGTGTACATAATGAGCATTCGCTCACGCCTGTTTTTATCTCTAATGGCTTCGACTTCTCAGTCGTAGAAAAGAGAGGAGGAAAAAAAGCAAAATACGTCGATTGTGACTGAAATAGCACATCTCTTTATCTGGTAATCCAGGTTAGCGGAAAATATTTTGCAAGAAATTCAACCGTGCATGTCACGCAAAAAGCGTAAACTAATCCGTCTTCGCCATCCATCTCTCGCTGTTCTTCCTCCAAAAGTAGCAATTCAATGTTAATCTTTTTTTTTCTTTGAATAAATTCGAGATTTTACTTCATACCACTTATTAAATTTACGGATTGTTATTCTTTTGTGCATCTTTAAAAGAAGCCATCAACGATCCAGTTAGGTTCAATAAGAAATTTTTAAAGCGGGTTTTAATAATCGAGCGTGTCTAATCTTGTTTCAAATCTTAGCGGATTAGTTTAAATTATCAATTTTTCTAATTATTCGAAATAGGTTAAAGATAACGTATCATTTGATTATTTGTATCTGCATGTATTTATGATAGACAAAGACGCACATAAAACGAAAAAAATTATTATTCAACGCGGAACGACATATTGTAATTCCTCTCAGGGACGACTTAGGTAAAGCCGAAATGAATCTATAAAGAAGTTATAAATCATTATTTGATTTCATTATATTACAGCCACATAATAGTTGGCTGCTGGCCGCATTTTAAAAGATAAAATTTCTATTTAACTAGCGACAAAGTCTCCTTCTCTTTGGAGAAACGACGAAAACATCGTCCAGCGATAAATATAGGAAGGACAATTTCTGTCAATCCCGTCTCCCTTCTTCCGCTCCCACAATAGAGGAGGTTGCCATGACAACTAACTACAGCGTCCTCTAAGTAACATTCTGCACATTGTCTGTTATGCTATTTTTATCTTTTAAAATTTCTCTTTTCTACTTCATTAAAATGCTACATTTTTCAAGCAATTATTTTTATTATTTTTTTTTCAATAAAAATTCTACCCATTCGTTCATTCGTGACGCAACCGAACCTTCACGTTTGCTCTCAATCCCGGCAGGAAGCCGATATTAGAAAGCCACAATTTTTTTAAGGTCAAGTATTAAAAATAAACCGAAAAATCATCTCATCGACATCGAATTTTTATCGACACGCAAAATAATCTTCCAGTTTATGACCTTCGATTTGACGGTTCACGAAAAACAAGATTGAGTCTTATTAAAAAAAGAGAGAGAGAACGTGGCAAAATTTTTAAATCGTCTGACTTTTAAAATTAAATATTAAATATGAAACCATGAGATATTTTGATTTTATAAAAAAATTTAGGTAAAACGCATCATAAAGAAAAACTTCATATACTAACTATATTTCGATGTGGCATCACTAAATTGATTAAATTCAATACTTAAAATAAAAATATTTTTAATAGAATTTTTAAAAATAAATTACGTAAATACACACACACACATTTACGGTCAGTGTTTTGTGACGTCATAAACGAGCTTCCCAAAATGAATTTTAAATTATAGCGACGCGATGACACTTTTAAAAATTAAACAAAAATATTAAAAATGCACAATATACTACGTATGAGTATTTTTCTTTATTTTAAATTTTTAAAGTAAAAGTTGCATAAAATGAAAATTAAACTGATTACAATTAGTTTGCTAAATTAAATTTGAATTATTTATTTTTTAATTTTATTTTGAAAGTGCATTTAAATATAAAATAATTCTGAAAAAACGTAGAAGTCTGGTTTCCGACCGAAAAAATGATTTGTCAATAAACATACTCAGAATAAATATGATATAAAGAAGAAAAAGAAAAAAAAAAAAAAAACTGTTAAGATAATGAAACTACATATTTTGCATTTCAAACTTTATTCATTTTTAAGAATGGAAATGCAAATTCTTATTTAATTTTAAGAAATTAAATTTACACGAATATTTTTCAAAATTTATGCGATTTACCGTTTTACATCCAAATTTCAACCTCATTTAAAGTGAAATCTAATCGCGTTTTCAGTATAAATGTTGAATTGGACGTAGGAACATGGTTAGATGCAATAAAATTGCATGTTAAATTGAGCAACGTTAGCATTGATACAATTGTAGAGTTGTCTTTAATACAGAAAATCAGATATTTCTCCACCTACTGAATACAAATTCAGCATCGTCAAAAAAGCGGAAAACTGTTTGATAAAGAAGTTTCATTGTAACAGGGCTCTGTTTGATAATTTTAATCATATCACGCTTTGAATTTCATAAAAAATTTAAAGCTTTATAATTCGAATCGTAAAATATTGGAAGATGTGCTGAGAAGATATTAACAATTGATATTACTAAACATCAAAATTGCGTCATGAAGTCATATAACAATTGTGTTTCAATTGTAAGTGTTTCATAAAGAATTTGGTGCATAAATGTTAATTTATAGCAGAAAATGAGCCGAGTTTAAGTCATTTTGAAAGCAACTAATTAATTTACAAATATTTACACAATGAATATTTATAGAGTAACAATTTAAAAGGAATAATTCGTAATTTTCTGGCCGAGAAATCTTATGCCAGGAGATAATTAATATGAACAATAAAGTGCTTCAGCTGGCTGGTTCTTTGCAATTTGATATTAAGTCAAAAATAGAGAAAATGTATGCAGTTGAATGTGTACATTAATTTGTAGCTTAAGACAGCGGTTTCCAAGCTTTATGCAACAGCGTTTCCTTTTCTTACAAAAAGATTGTTCACCACTTTGCTCTTTTCGTAAAATAATATACAGATACATAAATATTTATTAAGAATATATGATAGCCCACTTTTTGAAAACATCCATTAATTTTCGCCATTACTTTACTAGTTTAAGGTATTGAGCCAGCTTTTTTTTTACTTTGTCAGCACGTTATCTAAACTTATACATCAAAATAAAGAGCTCCGGTCGTAGATGAGCATCAAGTTATTCTCGTTTCACTAGAACGTATCAATTTTTAACATCAAACAATCAATTTCTGTGCGCTCAAATATTTATTGCAATATCTCGAATTCGTATTGTTGCAATCATTCAATTCCCAAAAAAAAAGCATTTAGAAAATATACTTGTTCTTAAAGTTTTTTAAAATGATCTATTATTGTAAATAACTAAAATATAATTTTTTTTTGTAAACCATTTGTTCAGTTTACTCAATAATATCAGTTTGTTTAACTAAACAGTAAGGCTTTCGATTTGTCAATATTAATATTTTTGAATGCAATTCCATTTGTTTAAATTCAATATAGGTATATTTAAAATGCGAGTGAATAGAATTCCATCGAAATTAGCAATTACAGAACAGCACAATTGATTATCGTTTCATCAAACTGGAGCGCAATTGCATAATCAGCATCAGACTTCCATTACCAACAGATCCGAATTTTTCTTCTTTATCAAATAATAGCTACAGATGTGATGAATAATACTGGCAAAAACGAATTGTCAATTTTGGAAATCAGTTTAGCGTCTTTAAAATTTCATCGTCCAATATTTATTTTATATAAACTTAAATTAATCGTAGTAAATCTACAATATATATGATTTTTGCTTTTGTATTTTAATAAATGTAAAGGCAGATAAGATGAGTTCTATCATAAAAGAGAAATTTTTTATGTTATCGTCTATTTTTATAAATATTTTATAAAGTAAACATCTTAAAAAATTATCAGTAAATGCGCTGAAAATCATTAAACATATAAATTGTTAATGTTTTTTTATCAATAGAGAAACTCACATTTTTACTATCTATTAAAAAGTCTTGATCACTTGAGAATTTCACCTTTATTATTCCGAGAGATTAAAGAATAAAATCAAATCTGTTTTCTTATTGATCAAGTACTTAAAAATAGAAGTGTGTTGAAAAAACTCTGGGATGTTTTGATAAAAGAATCTAAACTGGATAAATCTGTAATGTGTCCAAGAGAATTTTTTCGGGATTTAGAGATTTTGCAGAATGATCGCCAAATCTTTGCTATGAATGTCAATTCCAATTCTCAAAATACTGAGTACTTTTTTTTATTTCTTGTCAGGCAAAAGAATTATAAATGGAAGAAATTTAAATAGCGTCGTTACGATCAATTTAAGAGAGCCGAATACATTAAATCGATTTTTCATTTCGCAAAATTTCTCTAAAAAGTTTCAATATTAAGTAATTTATATTGCCAAGATTTTGACAGAAAATTAGTAAATATTCCATATTCTCTGATATATATGTTATGATATTCATTAAGAATTTTTAGAAAAAACTTGACAAATCGAAAAAAATATGATCCTGCATTTATTCGAAGAGTTAACATTTATATATATATGCATATTTCAATTATTAATTAACAGCATGAGAATATCCAAGATTATTTAGTTTTATAATTCCTAGTTAATAAGCTTATCGGCATAATTTAGTTCAATTATTAATAGGCGAAGAATAAGGAACATCTCAAAATTTGAATATGCGATATTTTGGAGTATATTGCGTATCGACAAAAATATGATTACATTAGACTATTTTCGGAGAAAATTGCTAAGAATCTTTCAAATACTGTATAATATCATTAATGTGCGACAGTCTCAAAGATATCGATGTTTCATTGTTTCCAACAGCTGTCATCTTTTAACAGGATTAAGCGGAAATGTCTTCTTTAAATAATAATTTGATTAATAAAGAAGTATCCTATAAATTTAAATATTCTGTGACACACTTTGTTATTGGAGTATTTTTGGTATCTAAACAGGGGAATAAGTTTTTTCTTTCTCCTGCTAAAAATTATTCAGAATACAGTAGATTAATAATAATAAAAATCAAATATTTGAGATTGTTATGTTTAAAGTTTCGCAAATATAAATAATATTTATTAATTACATAACATATATTTAACGCTCTTAATTTTAAGTTTTATTTAAATTTTCTTTTTCAATAAAGTATACAGATAAATGTGACCTTTAATAATAAAAACTAAACTTTTAAATATTTAACTCTCTCTTGATGCATGTTTTAAAAATATTTCGCGAATAGTTAAAATGAGAATTAGAGTTTCGAGATATGTTTTAAAATTTAATAATCAGAGCATTTATTGATTTGAAATCAATTAATTATGCATTATACTAAATTTGAAATTAAATCAGTAGTTTTTGATGAAAGTTTTAGGTACTTTCCATCGATGAGATATTAAGTTACAAGCCAGGAAAGGATCTGCCACTCTTTGACGTATCGGTGATGTGAACGAATTCTCATGGATATATAATCAACTGATGAATTTACGAATCAAATCCGGCTTTTGCTATACCCTCTATATTACGAAGAGAAGAAGAATAATCAAATCCGAATCTCCTGGAAAAATTCATTCAATAATCCACAGCATATTTATCAAATGGTGTACAATACTCAAGCTGGCAAATTGAGAAATCTTACGTGTTCCGTTTTCTTCGAAGAAATTTATATAAATGGGGTTCTTAGGATTAACTTCCAATAGAAAACGTGCCTATTAAGCCGATTTTTCTTTTTTAAATAATGTTGATATTATTATTATATTCTGCAGTTTTCGATAGACTTGAACGAAACTTTATATATTGGTTAGTATGCAACAAACGAGACCATTATAGATTCAATCAATAGTTTAATTAATCATTTTGAACAATAATTTTCATTTAGATTACGAGCAGATACGAACGAAATATCGATTTACGTGGAAGGATGAAATAAGTTTTCAAAAATAAAATATAATAAAAATTTAAATATAGTTTAATTTGCATAAAATTTTATTTGTTCGATTTAAATGTAAAAAATACAAAATGCTTTAAGTTAAAATGTATTACAAAATAAACATTTTGCATCGAGAAATACACTCTGTTGCAAAGAAAACGACACTTTTAAAAAATAAATCGAGAACTGTAAAATTTTGTATACAAATATCTTTCAGATATACAAATGGTTAAAATTCCATCGCCAATGAACACATGGTGCGTTTCGAAAGCGCATGAGAAGGATGAATCTAAGGCTATAAAGAGCGCTTTTCGTAAATAATATATCTGACTAGTTTTGCTGCTTCATTACGTTTAGTAGTTTATAAAGATGACTCTACGACGTATTTGTCAGCAGTATGAGCACTGAGGAAATTTGAGAGAGGCCGCTTCATACGCTTATAGCAAACCTGCATCGACTTTTTTTCGCAAGTGTATAAAAAATTTTTCTTCCAAATTCTATCATTGTTTTCGATACTATTTTATTCATTGTCATCTCTTATTTTCAATTCTTCCATTCTTTTCGGCATCCAGCGAAAATTTTATTAGATAAAAACCGTATCTGAAATGATACTTTTCCCGAATAGTGCAAAACATACGATAACGTTATCAATAAGTATTATTTTATACGCGATATTAACCATTATATACTGTATATACAATAAATAAATACTATATATATTTTTTTCAGTATTAATCAAAATAAAAAGATATATATTACGGCTTGGTGCCAAAAAATATTTCTTTGATAATTCAGAATGCGACATCTTAATATAGCCACTCGGATTCTATCACAAACAATGAAAATCAGCTCGCTTTCACGTTTCAGTCAACGTTTTAGTAAAGCTGTATAGCCTATATCTCAGTTAAATTCCAGATATAAATTGACACAGAATAACTCGATCTGACATCATTAACCTAAAATATTATACCGAATATGAACAAGTATATGAAGCCCAGTAATTATTACTATTATAGCCCATTTCTCACATTCAACAAAGAATAAATATTTTTAACTGGATCACTTTATAGGGAATATATTACTTATTTCACTCATGAATCTCGTTTATGGTCATTTATCAATTTCTTGTGCATAAATAAATAAAAGGTAGGATAGTATCCGTCCTTCAGACGTGATGTATTCTGGTAATGCGAGTGTGACGTATTTGGCTTATCGAGTACCATTTTGGAAAAGTGACACGTTCAAATGATTGATTGCTAAGAGCTGACATAATAAACTATATCTAAACAGAAGTGGAAGAATAACAACACTTAATTATTCTTAGTCATTGGCAACGGTGCATTGTATAATTAGATCTTTATCAGAAAGAACTTGACGTATTGAACGAGAACCTCAGCAAACAAATTTTACCCGTGGACATTCGCGAAATTTTAAAAGCGTGAAAGTTTAGAAAAACAAACTTATTAGTATTTTGTTAGTCGAGCCACCAAGTGTTTGTACCATAAACTATTTTTATCACTTATCTTGGAAGGAAAATATTAAAAAAACGTCCTTTATAGTAAAAAAATGAGCGATTTTAAACCCAGAACGAACTTCAAAATTAATAATCCTCCTAACTTATCCAGAATTCTATACTTATGAATTGCAAATGGTAACATATTGCCATCAAGCAATTCTCCTCGGGTTGTTTGCTTAATCTAGCTGACACTTCACTTAATTATTTGCATATCGGATTACCTATTTGCATGATGATTTAAAGATTAAATTACTTTTTAACGTTTATAACGAGAAAATACAGATAATTAGGATTAGTTATTTGCCATTTATTTTTATTAAAAAAAGGGAAAAATAATCAGAGATATCATTAGTCTGATATGTCATTACAAAATTAACTGTGTGTAAATAACATACGAGAGATGGTCTCTCTTCAGAGATTTTTTTTTTTTTAAATTTCGTTAATTAAAATAATTTTTTTATTAATAAAACTTTATATAAATACAAATATATATTATACCTAATTTGCATTAAATATTTTTATTTTATAAGAAATGAATGATAGTACAGTTAATTAGATAGAAGCGTAGGAAGTATTAAATAAAATTTTTTGTCTCAGTAGAATCAACTTTAATCAAATTGGGAAAAATCCAGAATTTCTCTCAAAATTGATTCTCAACAGCGACGTCTACAAATATCTTTGATGGTAGTATATAATATAGGATTATAGGGTAACCATAAGACGTTTCGGTGTTAGCACGTTTCGACATCTACACTTCTTGATTTTTATCATCGAATATTGATTTTCATGTGATATTATAGCTTGAATGTATTTGTTTCACTTCATTACAGTATCTCATACATATAGGTATATATATATATAACTATGCTGCAGTGTTACACCTTAGTTAAACGCCATTCCGCGATAAAATTTGAACTTCGAAAGATTCATTTATAAATTAAAGATAAGACTTAGCAAAATCGAAAACACGCAGATGAAAACAGAAAAAAACTTTTTTTTGTAGATCTCGCTATTTGTCAGGTGATATCCGAAGAAGATAAAAGGTTTTTTGTATCTGTTTTGTCATCATAACAAAGGGATATGACAGCTTAATGTGTGTGAAAGTGTAACAAGTTGTTAGCGTGATCCACCTGTGTTAAATTACACGCGTACCACATTTATTTTGTTATAAGCCCGATAAGACCTCTAACAGCCTTTTAAAAAAATAAGACGAGACGAGATTCCAATTGGTGCTTATTGCACTGCAGTCAGGCACTGTTAAGTTTCTCATATTGTTCTCGAATGTTCTCTCAAAACAGCTGTCGAGAAATTTCTGTAGGTCTAGCGAAAGTAGAAAATTTTTATCCAGATCTATGTTATATAAGAACGTATTTTTACACTCCATCCAAGCGTAATACAGTCTTTCTAAACGATGAATATAAGCGTAAGGATTTTATATAAGAGAATAATAAAGTTTTATTTTGAAATTCAAATAAGATATTTTTTCTGTATGAATCAATATTTAAAAAGAGACTATTTAAAATCAAAAGGAATTTATTATTTTTTTATTTAACTTTTTAAAATATACTTATATAAAATCTCTTATGCAATATATCAAACTGTCAATCAATTTGTAGTTAAATCTATAAATAAATCTATTAATTGTTGCCAGTTTATAATTTTAAAAGATGATACTGTATATTTCTTGATTATTAAATATACAATATCGTAACCTGTATGTTCCAGTATCCATAATGACTTGAATCTGTAGTATTTTTAAACTTAATTTTTTAAAAATATCCATTCACAGTTTAAAATATGTTGATTACTGTTTATTTTCTAATCGTCATAATTCGATATGAAGATTAGAAAATAAACAGTAAGTAATCAGCTGCTTACCAACATATTTTAAACTGCGAACGGATATTTTTAAAAAATTAAGTTGAAATTTGATAAAATATTAAGAAATATCTTTCTTTTTCTGAAAGAATCTAAAATACAGGAAACTTAATTCTGAGCTGGTCATATACATGAAGAGCGAGGTTATACTATATGAACTACATATATAACCTAGCCGCCTTGAAAAAATAATGGGCCATTTTTATGCATTACAGAGAAAAATCAAATCTTATCAGTTATATTCGTACAACTAACATTCACGGATAATAAAAACTGACTTAAATCAATTTCATATACCACACACTCTCTTATATTAAATTCTTGTCTTGATTTGAGATTATGGTTCATATAGAATAAGTAGTGGGCAGAGCACGGAAGAAAAATAGATATTCTATTAGTGACTTATTCTACCTTTTCCCTATTGACTGTCTAAATCATTTTTTGTATAAATTCTCTGTTAAAAATTAAATAAAAGTTTTCGCTTTGATAACACGCGTCTACTTATCCATTATCTGGAAAATACAAACGAACATACAAGCGAAAGAAATAAAATTAACAAGATTCGAATAAATAAAAATTCGTATCACTTCTTCAAAATTCAGTAATAATAGGAAAGTTTTCTAATAATTAAAGTGGCACGAATTTTCTTCATTGCAAATTTAAGTAATTTAACTGACTACAGAACAGTTTGAATTTTTTCGGCTTACATTCTGAAAGCTTATAAACTTACAATGCAATTATAAATGACTTTGACTTTTCGATATATCAAAATTATTATGCGATACGCATCTTTCTCAGGGAGGAGCAAAAGTAATTTTTCCATCATTTTTCAGTTCTTTGGTAAGCGGAAAATTCATTAGATTTATCACTTTTTTTCTTGCTTCTTTTTTCTTTGCACTCGGATATAATTCACCATTTTTGATATTTAAAATTGAATATCATAATATCATTTCTCAATTAGATTATTCACCAAACTTTTATTAAAATCAAGAAAATTACAATCTATATTTTAATTTTTTAAATCAAATATGCGAATTTTATTGCTATATAGTTGACTTGTCAGCAGATATAGCCTCCAGCATGCACTTATTACAACTAAAACATGTCTTAAACAGTACTGAAATATGCTTAACGACAAAAAAATTTAGTGACAGTTTTATTGATTTAACACAGAAATTCAATTTGAAGAATCTCTGGAAAAAGAAACAAGTAACGAGGTAATCGAAGTTAGATTCCCTTCGAATTTCGTCATCTTATTTTATTAAACATAATTAGTGAATACGGTATTTTGAATTAGTTTTTTTTCGTTACGATAAATTTCGATTAGTACCAATTGCGGCTGTATACCAAAGTCCATTATCTACTAATTATTTTATTTAGGATTTATTTAATTTTACAAATGCCAAAGAAATGTTATTCTTTGTTCACGTTAAAACCGTATAGATTCCTCAGTGAGCTTTACATAATCAATTTGGTGCGTGTAATAAATGTGACAAACAAGAATTTAACATACGTCAAAATTACATTTAATACGAGTAACAGTAAGAGATGATAATTCTATATTACAAATGATATATTTATGCCTAACAAAGATAGTAGACTTCGCAGCGTTAAAATGAATGCAGTCACATTTCACACGTAAAAAATGGCTGATCTTTCGTAGTTTCTTTAAATTTGTGGATCTAATTTTCGTAACTGAAATTTATGTTGAGTAATCTAATTTAAATTCTATTGGTTAGAATTACTGACAAAATAAATATATTACAAAGAAGTATTTTTCTCTTCCATTCAGATTACAATAATGGTCGAAAAAATTCGATTTTCAATTTTTTTTTACCAGCAAACTTAGCCATAAAAATATTTGATAGTCCATAAAAGAAACGCATTACAATTTTCGATACCTAAAAATTTATTTTTTAAAACATTACTTAGTCTATTAAATTTATTCATGGCCAAAACCTGCTTCGATGCGATGAGTCCGCAATCTTCGCATTTACTACTAGCAAAAAAGTGCCATATGCAACCGATTACAGATTTAATCTAGCCTTTTCTCACTAAGCCGAGGAAAAAGTAATTTCCGAAGTCAATATATTAACAAATTAAAAATTAATCAAGCGATAAAAGTCAACACCGTCCGTTTCTCGTTAGTTTTTATATTTTTTAATAATTTCAACCTTAAATAGTTGCCTGTGGCACTTTAACCACAACAGAAAAGTCATTTTCCTAGCGAAAAAGTAAACATTTTATCACTTAATTACTCTATTAATTTTGCCATGATATAATACATTTCTTGCTTGTAATATTTTACTTTTTGCTTTCTCTTTTACGATTTGATGCTTGCTACATTATTAATACGGCACAAGTATACTTTTTGCGTTTAATTTTATTTCACACTTTTTTTTTTAATCTTATCTCATAAGCCAAATAATTCGTATCACTTCTGCTATAATCAATAATTTTTTAATGTTTTGTACAAAACATTTGAAAGGATAATAAAGGTCAATCCTACATTAATCCAACCTTTATCTTCCTCCCAATGTTATTAATATGGAAAATTGTCATCATCCATCTGTTCATTGGCATTTTCCTTTCAATTTCCGTCCTTCACAGAGTTTGATTGGAAACAAACGTAATTACCAACACTTCAGAAAGATGTATAATAATAAAAAAAAATTCTCTGATAATTAACTAGACTGTAGAAATTTTCGTGTTCAAATTAAGAAATCTTAATTTGGCTGTGGAAGAAAGCTTTAAAAAAATAATAAAAAAATCAGTAAATAATTTACTTTTTTATCATAAGGAATTTATTTAGTGGTTAAATATATTACAAAGATTAAAAACTAGAGAATAGAAATGCTGACAAGTTGCATTGTCATCCGTTTAATAGCCCGAAGGCGGAGAGAGATTTAATCGAAAGCACTGATCGATGTTGTAAATGCAAATTAAACAATTTACCTTTTCAAGTTTCATCAAAAATATTATATGACTGAATTTATTTTAAAAACTAGTTTCAATGCTATTTTTTGGCCTTTATAAGGACATAAAAATTTTTTAATATAATGACAAACAGTTTTCCTGTTTGAGTTTAAAAAAAAATTTTTTTTTTCAACGAATATTTTACGTTTTAAAATTTATAACTTTAAAAAGTTTATATAATGAATTTCGAACCCGAAGCAATGATAAAATAAATAAAAATGTTTATATATACTATATATAGTATTTTCCAGTACTGAAAGCATAGTCATGTTGCTTTCAGTTATTGGATGGGAAATTAACTTTCTCCTTTCATTCACGAAGTCCAGCAGATGCTTCAGACATCATTCAGTTAGTTTTCAATGGAGTTAATACGAACTTCAATAGTTCAGTTAGAAGGAAGTAAAAGTATTCTGTTGTGTGTCGTATAATACTATTACTCCAATTAATAGAAAATTATTTTAATTTAAACAGAAATTTAAAATCAACACTGGTAACCAAGAAAATTGCCCAATATCAATAAAATAATAATTAAATCTGTTAGATGACTTTTAATTTTTAAATAATTTATATATACATATATGCAAAACGTTATAACGAATTCATTTTCTATTAATCAATACAAAAAATATTTAGGAAGGAAAGGAATTATTAGAATAAATAGTAATATTAGCGGTAGCATAATTATATTCAACAACTAAATTATTTTTAAACGTTTTTTGAAATAAAATTTGATTTTTTTAAAATGTCTGTTAAGAAAATATCTATTCAAATATTGAAAAAATTCGAAATTAAGAAACTCATTAAAATGGCGAAATTTCAAATTTTTTTTTTTTTTTATGCTACAGTACTTAATTTTTATAAACAAAAATGTTTTTGAATCATTAACAAATTGATACATGAATACAATATTTTGAAATAAATACGAACAATTTTTTCATTATGAAAATAGAAGAAATAGCATATTTTGCATTTATTTTAACATTTCATACATATAAACTCATTATATATATGTATGCACATAGTGATCAACTTGTTTTGTCTTTCCATTTTTAATGCATTTTATATTATACTTCCAAACACACTTCGCACATTGTTATATTGTATTCATTTTACTGCATTTAGTTTCATTAGCAATATATTTTTATTTTGATGATTTTTTTAATAATTATTTTTTTTCTCGGATTCGAACTTCAAATAATGTATTTTATTCATTCAGCTGTTGTTTTAATAATGGAATACATTTCTAGAGATTTATTTAGTTTTTCATCTCTTAATCCGCTTTCTTCTCAATCTTCCCCATGAGTTACGCATTTACATACAATTCAAACTTTCCTTTATAAACTGTGATTTGAATATATTAAGTAGTTCATTAAAATTAGAAATTATTATTTTACTATTCTCTGCTGAGTCGTCTTCTACTTGTCTGTTATAAAAAACGAAAAGATTGTAAATATTAATTTATTAATTATATTGCCCAAGTTCTCACTGATAACAGTTCATCTATTCTATAAAAATCTATTTTCTTTCAGATTTTGATGTGAGATTGATATAATTCAATTTGTCATATCTTAAATAGATTTTGCTATTAAATCTGCCATTTTGTTTTCAAAATGGCGTAGTGAAACAAAATATTTATAAGTTATATATATTTTGAAAACGTAGTCATTTTCAACTAAATATAGTTAGCTATTAATCGATTAGATGAAATATATTTGAAAAGTTAATTCCATAAAAGCATTAAGAAGCATATTTTAATATTTGATTAAAAAATCTATTTAATATTTACCTAAGTATATACTTCATTGATTTTATATGCTTATTTTTTCTAGAAATGCGTTGCAAATAGGAAGTTTACCAAAGTTCTTTTAATTAAAAGCTAACTTAATTTTGCTTTCAGATAGACATGATACAAAAAATAATAAATACGGTACTGTATTATAAAAAAAATTATCTAACTTGGATAATAAATACGGGCATCAACGATCATTCATCGAATTAAAATCTATATAATTCTGAATTAAAATTATTTTTAAAAAATAGGTAAAATTATTTTAAAAAAATAGGTAAAAAATAAACTTTATCAGAATTGGAAAAGGATCTCTAATAGTTAATTGCGCCGTTTCGGATTACTGGTAACTTAGCGACGCTTATGCGTCACCTGACTGTTGTCATAGTAACGGACAACAGATATCAACACCAAAAATAGAAGCAGAAGACATTAAAATATTCTTTAAATTATTATTATTAAAATTACTGAAGCAAAATTATTTTTAAATAATATAAAATTATTTATTAAAATTTTTATTAAAATTTTAGTATCAAATAAATACCAAATGTGATGTATTAAATTACATACAGAGAGCAGGTCTATTTCCATTAAATTCGAACTAAAACACTCCTTCACTGAAGTTATCCAACTTAAAATATGGCGGATATTTCCTGACTGCTTATTATTTAAAATTGAAAATGATTTTTCCATTGAATTATAAATTAATTAATGATTCTGAATATATATATTACAGGAAATTATTTAATTTCAAGTCTTTAAATTCATCTTTAAAAATATTTTCATTCTGCAAATTATCAACCTACTGTATTCTGGAAAATTTCTGAACAGCTTACAGTTATCTTTAATTATTAGCATATATAAACAGTTTAGATTAAAAGATTTTTTATTCAATATTTATTAGATTAATAGGCCTATATGTAAACTTTCTCAAAATTATATAATAAATTAAATACTTGACAAAGTTTTGTTTTGAGCTGAATTTTATCTTTGATTCTAAAATTATTAAAATAATTTTAGAATCCATTATATACTCAATTTTTTGTATATATAATGGAAAAGGACTACTATGCATTATAGAGCTACTAACTGCATCTATTGCTTCTGTTTTAAAAAGTCTAAAATCTTATAGAAAATACTATGATGTCACTATCAAAAATTATATAACACAATTTGAAAACATTTCTGTACAATTTATTTTCATACAATAATAATTAGGTATGAAATTTGTACAAAAGTTTTTTTATTTTTTAATATTTTTTATTTAAAATATATTATTAACTTATAATTTTTCCATTTTTTTTTCAACTTAAAAATCTTGTTTACACTAGAAAAACTGAGTAAAAAAGTAAAAAAGGAAGAAACCTTGTTTGCAAAATTGCTGTCAACATTTATATATATAAAATAAAAATAATTAAATCAGTTGGAAATACAGTATGTAATATTATCAAGTTTATTATATCATTAAATTAAAAAATAAAATATATTTCATAAATATATTTTTTAAACTTCAAGAGTTCATATTTTTTTCATATATAAAAAGTTATCATTTTTGTTTAAATGTTTTTTTTTTCACTTAATTCAAAAGTATAATTAACAATGATATTATAAAATATATTGTTAATATAAATGATGAAATAGTGATAAATTATATTTAGCTAATATAATCTCAAGTCAAAAATGTAATAGTCATCAAAATTTTCAATAAATTAAAAAAAAAAAAACCAACCAATTCTTTAAATGTTGAGAATAGAAAACCATATTGAATGAGTGTAAATATGAAAAATATAATGAAGAATCAATTCATACATCTGCATTTTGAAATCTGTAATGAAGGAAAAAAAAACAAATATTATAATTGATAAGATAAATATAATTTAAAAAATTTTTTCAAACTTTAATAAAACAGTTAATATTTATCTACTTTAATATTGTGAAATTACATTTATCTAATGAAATAAATGTAAATTCACAATTGATTAGTAAAATTAATTGTTTAATTATTAAAAACTATATTAATTACTAATAAAATTAAAGCAGTTTTTACTTTAGCCAATATGAAATACCTAAAATCCATTTTTATCTATCTAATCAATTAACAATAGAAAAATGATCATAAACAGCTATTATCAAATGTAGCCATCAGAAAATAATTTAATTGGAAATCAAAATTTAAGAAAAAGCATATAATTACATTAATTTTCTATTTATTATGTTTATAAAAATATACTGTTTAAATTAATAGAAGCCATCAGAAAAATATCCTTAGAGTAGCATAATCATATTTTTAATAATTGAAAAAAAATCTCAGTAAAATCTTTAGTTGATAAAACATCTTTTCAAATAAATGTTCAATACTTGTATAAATTGTTTATTTTCACATACTATAAAAATAATAATAATAAAATTAAGAAATAATAAGATCTATCTAGGGGTCATCAATCAATGTGGCCACCAGAAATTGCTGGTGACAACATTCATGTCCACAGAAAAATTTTTTCTTTAGATTTTGCTGATTATAAATATCATTTATAATTACTAAAAATTACCCACTCATATAAATGAGCAGAAATATAATCTTGTGATGTAATCTTACAATACTGTATATAACAACGAAAAACACCTCCAAACTCATATAGGGAATCCAAACATTCTTGAGGGAATCATAAAATGACATCCATTATTATGTTACAGCACCATCTGCAAATTCTGTTTTTTTAGAGGAACTATAATTTCAATGTAATTTTTATTCTTTAATTTTTAAATTATTAATAACAACAAATAAGCTTGACTGCTGCAGACATCCAAAAAATTAGACCATTCTAAAGATACTCTATTTATAGAGATCAGTACAGTAGTTCAACCGAAAAAGGGACATCCAGCCAGCTACATTTGAATATTAATATATATGATTCTAATAAATATTTTCAAATATTTATTACTGAAAAACTATAAAATAAATATACCAACAGAAGTATTATTTCTGTTCACTAAATATATTCCATTAAAAAACGTATTCACATTTATTTTAAAATAAAAATTACTTAGAATTAAATGTAATTAAGTGATATATATATATTTTCATATATGTATATATTTAACAATGACTCCTATTCTTTTAAAACTCATGATACACTTTTCATTACAAAAATTAAGTAAGAACAATTAAATATATAATAGCTATAATAAAATAGCAAAATAAAAACAATAAAATACTAATGATAATTTTTTTATTGCACATTAATATACAAGGCATGAACAAAATTATTAATTTTGAATATGATTGTAAATTTTAATTTATATATGTTATAATGTGCAATCTTCCAAGTAGTATTTCGCTGTGCCACAACCTTTTATTTGGCTCCAAATCAGTTTGATTGGATTTAACTTTCAGTGATAAGATGGCAGTCGTAGAACAATATGACCAGCTTCTGCAGCTAATTAATCTTTTTTATAGCCATCAAATCTGTACCAGTGAGCATTAACAATTTCTAACAATTTGGATTTTATCATATCTGGCTGCCAATCAATGCATTTCATAATCAACCAGGCTTGTATATTTGCCTTTGTTCAAGATCTGGTTGGAAGTTTTTTCCTTTAACTGAATGATAAGGCGCATTATCCAATATAATAATGCTGGACAGATTTAATTTACAAAGAAAATCTCTAAGCCATAACTCAAAATATTCGCCATTCATTTCTTTGTGATAACCATTTGTCTTTTTGGATTGAAAAACATGATCAGCTCCATAAAACCATGTATGCCGCCAGCATGTAAAATGTTGAGGCATTCTCCTGCTCCACTTGGATTTTTTAAACCAGTAGATAGATCTACTCATGATGCCCTTCAGTAGATAAATCCATTCATGATGCCCTTCAGAAAGGCATCATGAGTGGATTTGATGGTTTTGTCCTGCCAAACAGTGCTTCCAATGGCTAGCATTACACCAGGTCTCATCTAAATAATAAATGCTTCTATTTTCCATATGGAATGCTCTAATTTTTCTGAGATATTTATGGCACCATAAAATATCATCATCTCACACTATTAATGGAGAATTACAAGTTCATTTGTTGTACAAAAATCTGAGACCATAAAGTAAATGATGTAATGTCGATCGCAACATCATTAGCAAACGCTCATCATTGTTTATATCGGTCACTAATCGATTTAAATTTGGATATTTGTTATGAAGAAAATATTTGTGTACCTTACAATGTAAAAATCTGTTTTCAAGAAATCAGCACTATTCAGCAGTTCTTAAGTTCACAAAAAACTTTTTTATTTTAAAGCAAATGTTTTTGGTGCCGCTGCACCATCATCAGGCTAACATTCGAATAAACCAATTTTTTAAAATACAGATAAGTTAACTGTATTTTAAAAAATTTGCTTTTTTAGTATATTGTTTTTGGTGAATGTTTCCTTAATTTAATAAAACATTATATTAATATCACATCTTTATTGTGCATTTAAAGACATGATAAATCACTCCACATTTCTTTTAATCAATGCTTTGATATATTTGTGATTATTTTCTCCGAAATAGAGAGTAGCTTATTTTTCCAATTTATTTATCAAAAGTTCTAACTGTTGCATGATATAATTAGATAAATAATTGCATCTATTTACCACTATTTTCTTCAAATACAGAGTTTGTGCAGTATCAAAGAAATTCAATGTATGGGATAATTTCATTGGTTGGAATGAGACTGGCATTGTATACATGTGAATTCTAAGCATCATGGGGAAAAATGATGATGATTCCTAATATACAATGACTGTAGCATCACTTAAAACCTAATAATCTTTGTGGAAAGATTGCTGTTCTATAGAGATGATTTTTCATCTCTGAAAAGATGGAAACCAGCATTAGTGATTATGTTCAAGATTCCCATCCTGAGATATCTCGAGATTTTCAAGTAAATCTTGTTTCCCAATTCTTAAAAAACTTGAGAATTAAAAAAATTCTGTGAATTTGTATCCTAAAAATTTCATAGAAATACATTAATTATTTTGGCCCTTCAATGTCTTCAATACAATAAATTAAGTGGATAAATTACATGGTTTATCATGTTGATTTTACTAACCTTATATTTCAAAAAGAAAATTATCTGAAACTAATCACAAAATACTTAAAACAGACATATAAAACTAAATAGCACATAGATCAATAAATTGTACAAAAAGTCATTCATTTTATTTCAATTTTAAATACTTCTGTTGTTGTAGATGCCATCATGTTCTGACATAGGCAGATTTATGACGACGATGTAAGTAAAGACCAAACAAATATTGGATTTGTAATCCATTCAGCTGTTTACCAGAAGAACAATGATATCTAATGACGTCTATGGTATATAGAGATGTGTATTATAGGATATGAGTGGATAGCTAGCACTCAACCATTCCCCAAAAATCCCATCTTCAACCAATAGCCAGAGATGATAGAGCTCTCAGAAAATTATGTAGCCACAATAGAAGGCTCCTAAAATTTTTCTAAGGGAT
>WUQG02040737.1:0-10677 GCA_011317285.2 Androctonus mauritanicus | reverse complement strand
CAAAATTCTCTCTAATTTCCAAGCATTTCATGCTTTTGATCTTGCATGTTACCACGAACACTCGTTCTTCCGTAGTCAACCCTGCATCGCTTTGAGCTCCGTAGAGATACCGACGGTCACTATGTGGAGACTGCTCCCTGAATATATTTACTTTTGTGTGGCACTTGCTTTGAAATCAAGCTATTTTGTTATCTTAATCCTGTTTTCTTGTATTCTCATTAGTTTTCAAGACAGATGGTAACTTTGGGATACCCTGTATATAATATAATTCTCCATATGATAAAAAAATAACTGAATTTATGAGTGACTTATTCATATTCAAAATACTATATAGAATTAATATAATATTTATATATAAATTTTACTAGCAATATTTAAAACATTGTTTTTATAAATTTATAAAACTTCCGTATAAAATTTATTAGCAATTTATTAATTTAAAAATTGACTATTGATTTTAGCTCCATCCAAAGTGAGAAATCTAGCAATAATTACCAATACTAGCGAAATTTACGTCACGTGGGATAAACCTGAAAAAGAAAATGGCGTTCTTATCAAATACGTAGTTAAATATCAGCAGACAAGTTGGCGAAATTATTGCAATTTAATTAATTCTACAGAATTAACGAAAGAGATTGATGCAAACGAAACATCTGTATATCTCGATGTTTATCCATTCTCTAATTATCTTCTTAAAGTGTTTGCGGTAACAATTAAACCTGGTGCAGAAAATGAAGTAACTTTCGAGACAGAAGAGAGTGGTGAGTTTGATATATAATATAATAACTGAATAAATGTGACTAATAAAATGATGGAGTAAATAAATAATTCAAATTATTCTTGCATAGTTCCTGCTGCACCGCCTAGAAATCTCAGAATTATGTCCACTGAAACTACCCGTGTACATTTGAAATGGGATACTCCGATATGTAATCTTACTTTTGGAAAAGTGATAGAATATCTTTACGTCTTGAATTCTCTAGACCCCTGGGAAGTGAAAAATTACTCTGAATCTGTCACCGTCCTGCAAACTGTCATTGAAAAGCTATATCCGTTTACTTCTTATACAATACAGATATATGCTGGAACGAAAATTGGATTTAGTAATTATTCGGCGGATCTCAATTTTACAACAAAAAGTGACAGTAAGTAATATTTATTATCTTAAAAAACAAATTATTTTAATCTCGATTCCCAATTTAAAACTAATAATTATTGTCAAAAGTATTGTCATTTCGCTTAGGTTAAAAAATGTAAATTATTTTATTTGCCTTTGAGAATTATTAGATTATTACAAGAAGACGTAGAACGATATGTTTGAAAATTTGATAAAATTTGAAAAGTTTCTGATATAACTGTTGAAAAATGTGTAAAATTTTGTCAAAATCACATACTGAAGAAATGTGGTGAGAGATTAACTAAACTGAATTGTACATCAGAATTATTCGAAACATTGCAAAACTGTCAATATTTTTTCCGAACAAATAATACAATACTGTGATTTTATAGGCAATGATAAAAAATCAGAATTAATTATCTATAAATTTCAAAATTATTGTTAATTTGCGATTTAGAAAATGATTTATTATTGAAATTATCAAAAAATTGTAACTATTACCCACTACTTTTGATCGTTCGCTTAACATCTTGGGTAGGCCGGATGGCCGCATAGTAAAGCTGTGGCTTACAACTCTGAGGATCCGGGATCAAATTCGGATCCCACACCTCCAGTTTTTCAAGAGGAGTCCGGACCCGGCCAGTTTTGAACCCCATTCTTCAATCATCCGGTTGACCTCATCATGGGTGTTGGTCAGTCTGTGATGGATTTTATAAATGGCTGCCTCCAGACAGAATATCCCTCGTGAGATATGGCGGCTTAACCAAACTAACCTAACCTAATCTTAACATCTTGAAGGATTTGGGTTTAAATCCGGGTCCTACACCACCTCCAGTTTTTCAAGATGGATCCAGGTCTGGTCTATTGAACCCCAATCTTCAACTTCCCGGTTGATCGATTAAGTTTGTTGTCCAACCTGTGGTGGGCCCTAAAAATGGGCGCCGTCAAATACTGAATAGTCCATGTATGATAAGGTGGCTTAACATAACTAATCTAATTCAATACTTTTGATAATATAATTTAACTTATAAATTGTAATTTTATACCTTACCTCTTATTATTAGAACCACCGGCTCCTACAGAACTCATAGTTTATCGTAGCACAGAAAGTATATTATCCTTATCATGGATACCACCATATCCTCCAAAAGGAAGGCTTTGGAAATACGGAATTCAATACTACTGTCAACGATGTGTATCAAATTCTGTTACAGTATATGTCAATCAAACTAAATGTATTGATGAAGTCAGAGAATATCATCATTGTTACACTTTAACTGGTCTTAAGGAGAATCAAAAATATACAGTTCAGGTAGGCACATTTAAAATTTTACATATTGAAAATTTCATGTATTATGATGACTGTCTATATTTAATATTAATTATATTTAAAAAGTTAATTTTTCATTCATATTCTGCATGAATAATGAAAGTTACCAGTTTTTATACTGAAAAACAATTTCTGATTTGCTTATTTTTTACATAATTATGATTTATCTATTATTTTAAAACATAGATTGCTGCGTTTAACGAAGATGTTTATAAAAAAGGAAATGAAGCTACAATTTTTGCAGAGACAAAAGAATCTAGTAAGTGGTAATTTAAGTTAGTTATGAAAAGTTTTATAAAACTGAAGTATTTCTTAAAATAATATTTATTTTTTATTTTAGAACCGGATCCTCCCGAAGGAGCATGGGCAGAAAACGTTACTGAGCATTCATTTAATATTATCTGGTTGACACCATATAAAACAAATGGGAATTTGACCGATTACAGAGTAAAAATTTTTAAAAACACAATTTTAAATAGATAACCTCATATAAACACATAATTTTATATTATTTTCAGATTAACATTACTGCTGTGGACTCTTACAATACTAAAGTTATAGGGTCGATGCAGATGAAAATAACGGATTCTAACACGAGAAACTGCATCTTTAACAATTTACATCCAGCTACTGTCTACAATGTTACAATAGAAGCCAGTACCAAAATTGGTTATGGAAAACCGCTTTATGTGCAGTTTGCAACAAAAAATTCTGGTATGTTTTTACTTTATTTTATTACAGTTGGATTAAAAACATTTATATAAAAATTTAAAGAAATAATTTTTACATAATCATTCTTTCAATTGAAATGTATAATTAACATATACATGTCATATAATAAACATAATTATTACATGAATTTTTTTCGCATTTCTAGAGCCAGTTATTGAATTGGAACCTGAAATAACTGGTATAACGGATACAACAGTAAATATGACTTTAAAGCCAATACATTTTGACGAAGGACCTATAGAGTAAGCATTAGTATTTCAAAAAATATTTTCATTAATTTATATTCTTTATTTACAAAATTCATTGGTGAAAAGTTATAGTGTGCATTTGCATACAAGTAAATATTTAATAAAATATATAAAAATGTAAGTTATATTGATCGTTTGTTATATCCATTGTTAAATGTTAAATGTTAAATTTTTTCAGCATTGAATCAGCAATATTCAAATTATTCTTTTTAGCACATATTATGTCCAAAGAATTCTTGGAAATATACTATATATTTTTATAATAATTAATAATTTTTATAAATAATAATTAGTTAATTATTATTGTTTTTTAACAATAAATTAATTATTTATACAATTATTTACAAATAAAATTAATTAAATTATATTCCTATCAATATACTTTCATTTTTTTATAAATTTATAAGAAAATCATTAATTACAATTTAATGAATTCTTTGTTTTTCTATTGTTTACTTTTAAAAATCTATGTATACATTTTAACAGACACACACACACACACACACAGAGAGAGAGAGAGAGAGAGACACACACACATTCCAACACAATACATCATACACATATAAATCAATAATGAATAATCTTTATTTATGTTATACAGAACTTAGAAACTTCATTTTTTTATAATTTTTGTTTCTCGATCTCTTAAATTAATATATCCTATGATTATTAAGAATATCCAAAATGATTATTTTCTCATTTTGACCGATGTTTATATTTCCAGTGCATATTTCGTAATGGTGAAAAAGATTAACAGAAGACATAAGAGACTGATATCAGAAACTAAATTGCTTAGTTATAATGAATCACGTAAACTTGATAGTGATGAATATGCTGCAGCAAAATTTTTTCCTGAAGAAATAGATTCTGCAGGAATAAATTTCACTGTTGGAGATGGAAAGAGCTACAACGATTTTTATAATCCTCCACTTATTACTGGAGAAAAGTACAAGATAGGTGTAGCAGTATCGAGTAATTTCAAAGGGGTGAGATGCTTTCACTATAAAACGTATTTATAAAACGTATTTATTTAACGTATTTATAGTGTCAATTTATTTCTTTTCAACTGAAAGAATTTTCAAAATTTGTCCTCTGCTTTCTCAGCTCTCCTGATCCTGATCATTTTCGAATTTTATTATTTTATATAAAAATAATTTTATTTGCATCTTAGTTTAAAGACGAACATTTTCTCTTAGAACGCATTTGTTCTATATAAAAGTAATGATTAATGAACTGAATAAGTAACAATAAATCAATATTTTAAATTCTTTTTTTAAATAGTCAGTTTAATTATATAATTATTTTATAAAATAATTTGAATTTAATATTTTAATCAATTTTCGTGATATTTTAATTATTTAGGAAGAGCGCATTGGATATAAATATCTTTCAGAAGCAGTTACAGGTTAGTTAATTAATTAATTATTATTTTGTTTATCCTATAAAGTAAATATATAATATATTTTTTAAATAAATTTAACTCTTTAATTTTTAAAATATTTGAAGAAAGGAAAATCTTACATTAGAAATAATTTTAAAAGGAATATTAATCTTCAGAATATCTTTAGAAGATTTCATAAACCCTTGTAAGTCTGAATGAATAGATTTAATTTTTATCATTAATTTGATCTAACGATACTGCAAACCTAACTGAGATGTTGATGCAGAACAAATTTTCATACTATCAAATCCATCCAGCATCGACGACATTGTCAAAATATTTTTGTCGAGATATTAGTGACTGTTGTCGTTATGGTCACAGCGTGAATGTCTCTATTTTGACGAATATTGAAGATATTCTTTTAATCCGGTGATTGCATACTTTCTGATAGTGATGCTGCTTATAGATTAATCAGTCTTAATTCAGATTTTAATTAAATTATTCTTAATAAATATTACATGTAAATGTAACCAATTTAATCATTTTTTCGAATAATGGTGAAGTAACAAGGAGTATAGTTAAAATCGATCGCCAAATTTAAATACGAGTATAAAATTAATTATAGTGATTTTGTCTGAATTCGTTCAAAATTTTAAGAATTTCTCTTGGAAAATTTATATCTTTGAATATCTAAGTTGTTTCCCGGGCATAAAAGGAAAATTGATTTACTGGTATATTATACTATCAATAAACATGTTTTTGTTTTTTAACAATAATGTATAGAGTGCTATTTATAATAATTAAAATATTTATTTAATTTTCCAGTTAAAAAGCCAGAACATTTCGTTATGAAACGATCCAACGCAGCTGCGATAATAATTTCTATACTGGCCGTTCTCACTATTCTCATTCTAATTATCATTTTTATAATATATAGGTGAATAACTGTTAAAATATTTTGAAATTTATAAAGTTTTCAGATAATACATAATATTTATAATTTAATTTTTATTCCTTTTATGTTTTTCTTTTATAAGAAGGAATCCAAAATTACTTAAATACATACCAACTCTGAAAGATTTTAATATAAAGAATGCCAAACAAGGTAAAAACTACAGTCATGATAAACAATAAAATTTTCTTATTAGCTGCAAATTTATTAAACTTTTCTTTCCGTGTATGTGTTAGAACGAATATCTATAACTTTGTCTACTGATAATTTGGAAGAATTAGCGGAATTAGAACCTATATCCGAGATAAAGAGTCAAAAAATACCCGTTTCTGAACTTGAGAACTTCGTACAAAATGGTTTAAAGACTGGAGAAATAAGGAAACAGTTTGTGGTATGTGATGCTAATTTTTTAATATTGATAACCAAAATATAAATTATATAATTTTTTATCCAACATAAAGTAATATAAAAATATATTTCAGTCAGTAGAGAAAGGACAGAATCAATCTTGGGAAATATCAAAAAAACCTGAAAATAAAGGAAAGAATCGTTATGGAAATCTTTTAGCATGTGAGAATCTATTTTAAACTGATTTCAGTTATAAAATATATGTTATTTTTCAATTTTATAATAACAGTTATACTTAAAATTGCATAAAAATTTGCTTCTAACCATCATTTTGGTAGGTTTATGATTACTTTTGAAATCATTTCTAATTTTAGATGATGCTACTCGAGTTATCTTACAGAAGCAACCAAATGATCCAAATTCTGATTATATTAATGCAAATTATATAGATGTGAGTATTAAATTGGAAACGTAAAAAACGCAAAATTATGCATTATTCATCGTTAATTAATAAGAATTTTTTTCTTTTATGTTTCTTAGGGATACAAAGCACCTAAGAAATATATTGCTACTCAAGGTAGGCAGTTTTTAAAGAATCAAAGTTAAAAAAAGTTAATTAATTATATTTAATTTTAATCACTAATTTAAGGGCCGAAACCTTTAACCGTCAAAGACTTTTGGAGAATGATTTGGCAAGAAAATGTTTGCAAAATAATTATGTCAACAAACTTGATAGAAAATGGAAAGGTATATCGATTAACTGCTTGAATTTTTAAATAATTCTTCTAAATAATATCATAAATTAATCATATAAAATATATTTTTAATTCTACATAAAAAGAATCTTTAATTTTTAAAACTTAAATAATTGTTTTTTTTTGGTAAGTCACTAATTTACTTGAGAGGCTCTCGTAATAGGCTATATGAATATTATTAATATAGAATTAGCAGGAAAATGAATAATATTACTGATATTTTATTAATTAAATTATAATTATAGACAAAATGTGAAAAATATTGGCCAGATTCCTCTGAAAATTATGGTGAAATAACTGTAAAGCTAACAAATACAGAAATCTTTGCTGATTATGTCATTCGAACTTTCAATGTTATCAAAGTAAGTTAAGATAAATATAGGATTTAAACACATTACAGCTTTCTTTAAAACGTCATTTAATCATATCAATTATTCGGTTAATTTTTAGGAAAATGAAGTTAGAGAAATTAAGCACTTTCATTTCAATACTTGGCCAGATCATGGAGTGCCTATGTATGCTATAGCAGTTTCTACTTTTATAGAAAAAACTAGAGATTATAAATGCGGAAAAGATAATCCAATAGTCTTCCATTGTAGGTAAGTTAAATTATTCTAATAATATGCCATATTAACTGCAAAAATAATATCTTAAAAAAAAAAACAAGTAAAAAGGGAGAATCCAATTTCGATTAAACAGTCCATCAGTTTTAAATATTCAGTGATTAAAGTCAGATTTTTAATCACTAAATATTTAAACTACGGAAATGGAAGCTTCTAAAGCTAGTATATAGTATGAATTAAAGTGCTGAAATTATTGTTTACAGAAATAATATTAAACAATAATACTTTTGGTTCAAATTACTAATTTTCGACGATTCCTTGTAGATATTCAAGAATATCTACAAGGAATTGTTAAAAATAGAGTTTATTTATGTCAAACTAAAAAGATTACTGTACGATAAATAGTTCAATATTCAAGTGAGATGAAAATGTTCTACTTGAATAATTGTGCTATATACTGTGTGCAACTATAAGAACGGTTTCAATCAGATCGACCAAAACAACATATTTTATAGTTTGTAAATATAAAATTGAAATTATTTGTAACTAATATAATGGATTATGCTGTTTTTCTGATTGAAATCTGTTTTTGGCTTCCAGTTATAGCCTACATATTGAATAGAACAATTACTTTATAATCAAGGGTCTCAGTCTTTTACTGCATGAAGTATTTATTACACAAATACTTTTTTTTTTTACCATGTTGAGAATTTATATTGTTTTTCTTCAGCTTGAGGAACTTCTAAATACAGAGATTTTCTTGTATAAAGAACATCTATAGTTTTTGGAAACAGTTTTAGAATTTTGAATAACTTTTTTACAATTAATTGATTTGATAAAGGAGGAAAAGATTTCTGGGTATTTTATATCCATAATCTATAGAAACAGGATAATGATAGTATAATCATCAAGTCTAATTTCGATTAATAAATAGTTGTAACGATAAATTTGATCAGGAATATTGAAAAACACATGAAAAAGCTGAATTTAAATTATTCCATTCAAAAAATAACCTAATGAAGAAATTATAGTAATAATTTTACACCAAAATTTTATATAACATTTGTATAATTTTTATTTATGAATAATTTATTTAAAAAATGTATTTGAAATACAATTCTCTAATTACCAACATTCGTACTTACGAACGTGAAATTTCATTTTAAAATTTTACGAAATTTTTAAAACTCTTCAATAATTTTAAGTAATATGATAGCAAAATGGTCTATCAATCAATATAATCTAAAATTACAAAGTTAATTAATATATTACGGCAGTATTCAAGATGACAGTGATTACACCAAAAATTCCTCGCTTTATATTCGGAATTTTTCATTAAAACCTCCGAAATAAGAAACTTTTAATTAGTCCAATTGTGATATATATTACAATATATAGTATATAAAATTATTTCAATACTTTTGGAGCCAAAATAACAGAGATATGAGTTACAAACAAAACGTATACGAATTATGTTCGTAACTAGAGGAGTGCCTGTAGAATGATCTTTTTTTCCATCATTGAAGCCTTGAATAGTGTAAGAAATATATACTATCCAAAGCTTAAGTAATAAAATTTATTTTTATTAAATGTTTTTAATTTTCCGTTTTTATTCCTTTCTCTAGTGCTGGTATTGGAAGAACAGGCACTCTAATTCTCATAGATAGTATGTTGGATATGGCAGCGGAAGAAAATCAAGTAGATTTGGTTTCTCATTTACATATTATGAGACAACAAAGAATTAATATGGAAACATTGGTATATTTTTAGAATATAACTACGATATTTTAATTTATGAATTAATATGAAATATTTAAAATATGACTTCAAATTGTAGGATCAATACAGCTTTGTATATCAATGTTTAGTAGAATCTTTATGCGGGGAGAAAACGTCCATTCCTTGTTCAGAGTACATAACTACACTTAACCGTTTCAAAACAGTCGATCCACTTACTGGGCATACTACATTTCACGTACAGTTTAATGTAAATAAATTTATTTAAATAAGAAATATATTATATAAATACACAATATTTTGATAATTTATAAATCTAATTCTAGATTTAATGATTAATTTTTATTTTACTCTAGAAATTAGCTAAACTGTGTCCACCATTGAAAGTAACAGATTGTCGAACTGCATCTGATCCACGCAATCAAGGGAAGAACAGAAATAATGATATTCTTCCGCGTATGTATTTAAATAATAATTTTTTTTATAACTTCTAAGCATAGGTATTCTTTTTTTATTATTTAAAATATATCGAAAGATGTTAGTAAAATTTTTGTTAAATCAATTTAGCAGAAATAAAAATGTATTTGCTCAGATAGCATTTAAAAATGACTTTTTTAATGAAAAAAATAATATATGTAAAATGCTTAGTTAGTTTTTAGATAGATTTCTCAGAATTTTATGTTTGTAATCGGTATAATTTAACAATTTTAGTTATCCGTGATAGCAAAATTATTATTTTAAAAAACTAATTAATTTCTTTATGTACTTAATTGTAATAAAATTAATTCGCTTTAATTTACAATATTCCGCTTGGTAAGGCTGTGGCATACCAACTTGTAAGACCAGATTCAAATCCCACACCTTCCGTTTTTATCAAGAGGAGTCCGAGCCTGCTCGTTGAGCTCCATTCTTGACTTTCTAATTGACTTCATCATGAGTGTTGGTCATGGGTACTCAATGGTGTTGGTCAGCCTATGATGGACTCTATAAGTGTCCACCCTAAATAATGTATATCCCTTATGCGATATGGCGACTTAACTATACTGATCTAACAAAATTTACAATATCAAAAATTTGATAGTTTGATGATAATTTTTCTTACAGCTGATCGTTCCCGTCCAATTTTAAAAGTTTGGCAAGGAGATCCAGAATCTTCGTATATAAATGCTGTTTATGTTAATGTAAGTATTTCTATGAAACTGAAAGATTTTAACGTTTATATATTTTTAATGTTTACATAAACAATTCAAATCTTAAACAAACTTGAAAGTTAAAGAGAACTGCATACTTTGATTTATTTTATTTTAACTACAATCTTGGTTATGCGATTTTCGGAAAATACCGCGACGTGATTCTCAGCTCTTATGTTGTGAATTTAAGAAACACAAATGCTTAGCACCATGGAGGATCCGAGTTCAAATCCGGGTCCCACCTCTTCAGTTTTCAGAAGGGGTTCGGGCCCGGCCGTTGAACCCATTCTTCAACCATCCGATTGACTCAATTATGGGTGTTGG
>WUQG02040726.1:0-10678 GCA_011317285.2 Androctonus mauritanicus | reverse complement strand
ATAATATAATAAAAGAATATTAAAACATTTTTCTTTATATGTACTACCTAGATTGTGAATATTCTATTGTTTATGATTCAGAGTTCTGCGAAATAATTTTATATTCATAAAGGTTTTTTAAATTGACAAAGTTTGAAGACCACTGATATAAGCTAATGCAATAATAATATAGTTTTAGGACTAGGATATTTTTAATCCGAGTGATTCTTGATATACTTAGCTGATTAATACATAATACAGTGAATATTAAGAATGTTCTATGCTAATTAAAGCTTATAGCAAATTGAAAATGTAAAAATATATTAGAAAGTTCCATTTTTCAAAGCAGGATATTTATTTTATTTTTACTGATATTTGTAAGATATATTTTATTTGTAGTGTATTTGCTTATATTTTTGATATATGCTATAAAAACTATATATAATGACATATATTGTACTTGAAGTGATTAATTATGCAATTAAAATGATAAATCTAAAAATAATGTACAGTAATTTTTTGCATTTATTAATCAATAAATGAATTTAACAAGAAATAGCCCTACCCCATTTTCTAAAAAAATTGGGAAATTTAATTTATAAACTTCCAGACAAATTTAAGTAACTTGACTTACACCATAACTGTTAACATAGCAAAATTATGGTAATGGACTATACATTATTAAACACATTATTGAAATTTTTCATAGTAAAAAAGCAATTAAATAATTATGGCACTATAATAAACCTAGTGTAAGAAGTTTAGTATCTTCAACTATAAAGTAAATTTTCTGTCATAAATTTACGTAATCAGTAAAGAAATGCAACATATCTTGGAATAAACAACTGTAAAATTGTTATTTTATAAATTTGACTATACAGAAGCACAAATTAATATCACCAGATGGGGAAGGACTTATCTTGTACACATTGATCTGTACAAGTGACTGCAAAAAAGATATCACATTTTATAATTTTAAATAATGATTCCCCCATGTAATACATTTATTAAAAAAAGAAACAAAGGACTTTTTGATTTGTTAAAATTGCAGTCTTTGATAAAACATGTAAGGCAGTATGAAAGAGAATATAGGTTTCTATCAAGTCTTCATTGTTCACACTTCTACTTTAAATGGACTTCCTGGGATATTTTCATCACCCCATTTAATAATAACTACATGGTCACCACGTTCTTTAACCGTATAAGAAACCTGATACAAATTACAACCCATATGCTTTACAAATACTTCATCACTAGGGCCTTTAGGACCATAAACTGCACAATATAGAACGTTGTTACCTGAAATTAAAAAAAGAAATCACTTTGAAGTTAATTTTATTTTTGATATAATTCAAATAAAATAATTTTAAAGAGATTAGTTTTTTGCTAATATATATATATGTATAAAACATACCTGCACTACCAGCATTGATTGTGAACTGATTTTGTTTGTGAAGGAAAGCTTTCTTCAAACCCATTCCTTTGCTGGTTATTCTTGAAGCATCAGATTTAAATTTAGGTAACACATCTGCTCTTTGTTTGGCATGTTTAGTAACAGTTTCTACGACTACTGTAGATGTTTCTTTAGAACCTACTTCTGCTACAGCAGCACCTATAAAAAATAATACAAATAAGAATTAAAAATATTTTTTTTATAATTTTTGGAAATTAATGGCATTTTACTTACCAGTGCATGGAACTTTGAAAGGACTTCCCACTATATGATAACCATTATATTTCACAGTTACATAATAATCTCCAGGAGCAAGAGGAGTGTAACGTACTTTATATCCTTCTTCCACTTCTGTACAGTCCATTGCTACTTTCGATGGACCATCTATTGTTACAGCTAATGTACCAGCTCCAGCACTACATGTGTCGATAATGAAGTCAGATTTTGCACCTGTTAAAGATAAGGATTTGTATATTGTATAAATATATAATTTACATTGTTTAATGCATCAATATGAATTATGAAAAATTACCAGTCTTTGCTTCTTTTAAACCATTTCCAGAAGCACTTACAGCAGCAGGATCAGCATCTTCTTTTCCTACACGAGCACGGAAAGGACTCTCAGGAATGTGAATTCCATTGCATCTGATATGAATTTGATGAATTCCATTTTCTTGAGGAACAAATCTTAATGCCCACTGATCTAATAAATATAACATTTATCTTGTTAGCAATCAAAATATTAGTATAAATATAGGAAATTTATTTAAATGCATATACATCATAAATAGAATATAACAACCCTTATAAAATTCTAAAAAGATTCTTAAATTTATTCTGCATTGTAAAATTATTTTAAAAATAAAATTTAAAAGCATCTTAACAAAATTCATTTTATAAAAACAATGATTAGATGTAAAATTACATTAAAGAGCAAATATAAACAATACAGGTCAACAATGTAGCTTTTTAATACTACTAATTTTTGTTTTATTTATTATGTCTTACACTATTTTACTTCTTTTAAAATTTATAAAAAACATAAGTAAACAATGTAAACAGGTTAATGATAGCAAAAAATTTTAATTGCAAAAACATTTTAACATTTTTGTAATTGCTGTGACCGATACATTTTGTATGTCTGACTGTAATTTGTATTCAGCACTTAGCAAGTGTTTTTTTTTTATTTTAAAAAAGATGTGCAAAAGTTTTTATAAAGTTCTTTTAAAAATGAAGGCACTATTTGATATTTTTATATAAATAAGCTATAAATTTTTAAATTGTTCTCATAAACATCCTATGCATTTGCATCTTATATTCTATTAGGATTAGCAAGTGATGATGGCTGTAAAGCCGAAAACATTTTTGCAATTAAAACTTTTGTTATAATTAACTTGTTTATAGACTTACTACTTATTTATTTTTTGATGATGATATATGTGTCTTGTAAACAGTTTCAAAGATACATATCTATGTAAGTCTTTTTATTTGTACTGAATTTTTATAAAAAGTGTGAATTTTTTTTTTAAATATCACTTATGGTCTTAAATTTTCATATCTGTGCTGATAAATTTTATGTAATCATTTTGTTTATCAATAGATGTATTCATATGAATCAAATTTTAGAATTATTGGACTTTCTTAGTTTGCAATTTATGAAGAAATTTTAGAATAATTAACTGCATAAATAATTTTTGCATTTTGGATTGTATGTTATATTTTTATTTGTTAAAAGCTAAAGATGGCTAGTTATTAACTAAAAACATTTCGTAAAACAAAAATAAATCTCTTGTAAACTGCTAAACCCTTTTTTTAAATTATTAACATTAACTGACAGCACTCTCAGGCAGTTTTGGGAAAACTCTTAGTGTTTTAATAACTAAAAACAACGAAGAGTTTTCCCAAAACTGCTTGAGAATGCTGTCAGTTAATGTTAATAATTTAAAAACATTTCCATGATATGAAAGTTGATTAAAGAGAACCTTTTTTTGTTATTGCTTTATGTTTTATATCTTATTCTATATTATTTATAAACAAATGACAAATAATAAACTTGGCATTTTTATCATATCTGTCATAATAAAAGAATTTCAAATTAACAATGATCTATGAATGATAAATTAATCTGATAAGTAAATTTAGTTGATTCAAATCTTAAAAATTAAAAACATTTTCAAAAATGTAAAAAAGTATGACAAACCATTTATCATTCATAGAAAAATTATATGAGTAGATTTTTTTATTCATTTATTTGTGCATATATTGCTAAAATTGTTTGTAAATTCCTTAAGTGAAAATTTAGTTTATTTTAGATCCACTATTTATTCAGTGATAATTAGTTGGTCATATAACATCTAAGATGTTTCTTTTAATTTCTTTTGTTATTATCTTATATATATTTTTGGGTTATTGGTTTATTCATATGTTTGTGTCAAGTAATATCCTAAATGATAGAAGCTCAACTGCCAAATTTGACAAATTTTTTTGATTATCCAACTTAAATAATTGGCCTATTCAATGACTTTTTTAGAATAATCGTTTTTAAAAAAATTACACATAATCCAAAAAATCCGTAGAATTTAACAATTTAGTCATAGATAACACTAAAATTCATATAGATGGACTGTGTCCAAAGCCTTCAGCCTGGAAAGTTTAATTTTCCTGATAAAACATAGGGCAGTCTGTTGACTAAGTTGTTAAACTTTGTGGATTGTTGAATTATTCATAATATATTTTAGAAAGATTATTCTAAAAAATTATTGTATAACTCATTATTTAAGTTAGATTATCAGAAAGAAATCTGTTGAGTTTGGTGGTTGTAGCTTCTGTTTAGAAGATTAATGGACACAAAGAAAAATCAATCCTATATATATATTGAATTTAGTTCTTTATAAATATAAAGAAAACATTTTATCTTTATAATAAAACTGTTTTATCTTTTATCTTTATATATATAAACAGTTTCATTCAAGTAGTATAGATACTTTCTTTATATTTTACCTAAACTTTATCTAATGAATGCCACTATTTATCAAGACACTCAACTAGGTGGCTGGTTGGCCATATGGTAACACACAGGCATATCACACAGGAGGACCCAGGTGCAGCATCTGAAATAAAAAGTTTTTTGGGGATCTGGGCCTAGCAATTTCCACTCTTCATCATCCAGTCCTCTCGACAGTGTGGATGCAACCTGTGGTTGAAATTGGCCTCACCTCTTAGTAATCTGGTTGAGTGGAAAGTGGCATAAAAAATAAAAAAGCCACTCAATTGTGATGACTTGAAAAATTAGACAATTTTGTTTGTAATCTTGCAATTTTAGACTTTAATAAATTCAGAAAGAACAAATATTTTCTATCAGTTATAATTAATTTGATATTTTGCTATATTAATCTGATGATGATATAGCATTTCAAAAAAATATGAAATGTTAAATAAAAATGAAATATTTGTATGAAATAATTTTCCAAGTAAAAAAATTCTTCCCAGAGACAATACAATGAAGACTGGCAAAATGATCAATTTTTGATGCTATGATATTGTGTACTATATCGTACACAATATCATAGCATTACAAATTTCAATGTTCCTCCAAGTAAATCCTTTTCAAATCAAAGAGCAGAAAGAGCAGAAAGATAAATAGATTCGTAAGTTCATGAATCTTCTGGAAACAATGAAAGTTATATTAAAGAACAATTAATATTATTTTGATACTGACAATTGCAGCATCAACTAGATCATTCACAGATTATGCATCTGTATAATAGAAAATACTCTAAGAATTGGCTTACATAATGCTACAAATTGTATGTTTTTATTTAGCATAGTTTTTAAATTATGGTTTTTCTTAATCAGAGGGGGGGCTATTTTATTTCCATATCAAGAATAAATTTTTTTTTATAGATCAATGGAATCTCATTTTTAATGAGCTAGTAGAAGAATTAATTGTCATCAAAATTAAAGAAAATATTCTTCTCATCTTATCCATTAAACTTCATTGAACAATTTTATAATTTATCTTAATATTTTCAATTATCAAAATTTCATGTTTTTCATAATTACTCATTATACTTAAGAAACTGATTTCTACAAGTATAAAAATAAATATTAATGAAAATTCTGGAATTAAGGACATTATATTGAAATGATTAACATTTTTATGAAAACTTCATTAATTTTATATTTTAATTTTATAATTTTTAATATATATAATTTGTAACAATTCGTCACCTGCAGATTTGATAACAAAAATAGATTTTATTAAATTGATACATTGATATTTGAATAATTCAAATACTCAGTAACTGATAAAAATATTTTTGAAATCAAAGTAAAACACTAAAAATTATTATTATTTACTTGAATTCTTTTGCTTTAATTAACTATTTATTTTTATTAAACAAAGTAACTTTACTTAATTTTGTAAATTATTACAAATGAATATTTATTTAAAAACTCTTGTAATAATTTCATCTAAATAACATTCATCAACATATTGTTTTATAGCTAAATAAATTACTTTGGTTTTAGTTAGTTCTAAGACACACAGATTATATCTGGACAACCTGTCCTGAAAAACTATATATAGCTCTTTTCATAATTTTTTGTGGTTTTTATAATTATTTTAATTTTGCTTAAAACTACAAAAATAGTACACAAATTATAGGGAGAAAATATTTGCGTACTGGTCACATAAATCACACCTAATAGTTATTTTGATACATACAGACTGTATGCAACAAAATAGCTATCAGATACGATTTAGGTGACCAGTACACAATAGGCATCTCTCCTCTAATTATGTAGAATCTATCAGTATAAATTTTATTCACTATAAAGATAATTTATTATATAAATTATAAAGAGAAGTTGATAAACAATATTAAATAGTAGTGTAACTGAAAGGGCTTGTGTGAGAGCTAAAACTGCTATTATAAAAATTCTGTTTGATGAATTTAAAATGTTATTTAAATAGAAACCTGTTGTAGTACATTGAGAATAAATAAATAAATATTTATTCATTATGCTATCTGCACAGTTGCAGTTGTATACAGTTAACCATCATTCTTACAAGTTGAATGGTGTGATAAGTGAACTTTGTTGTCTCTGATTTAGCAAATTATATGAAATTTTTCAGAATAGCGGCAGTCCTTTATTTTGACTCATCCGATAGAATCTTAAGTATATTTACATTTTAGCATTAATTTTTAATAAATGATTTAAATATAAATCTTGTATAAAGTTTTTCTTTTGTAAATGGCTCTTTAGTTAGTTTGCTTTGTCAAGCCATGCTGTATATTTGTACAAAACTAATATTTAGGGAGAAAAATATAAATTTTTCAAATGTTTTTCATATGTATTTGCAGTGTATACACACACACACACACACACACACACACACACACACACACACACAAAATAAATCTATAGATGAAATATAAATTATATTACCTTCATCAATAGGAATAATGAAACAATCATCTTCTGTTCCAGATGGTGAAATAATTTTTCCATCCAAATTTCCCTTAGCACCATTCATTTGAATATAAAATGCAACAGGCTTATTTATTTGTAAATCATCGGGTACTTGACCTAATTGAATTTTATTAACATCACCAACTTGAGGCATAATGTATACTTTGCAAGGACTATCAGGAATATGGCGATCGTTGAATTTTATGCCAACCCGATATTCACCTATGTAAATATTGCAAATATATATCACCATTAAAATTATGAAAAATATAATTCATTATTGTATTTAATTCTGTAAATATAGTACCAGGTTCTGTCACCACATAAGAAACATAACATGAACCATCTTTACGATCTTTGAAATCTATTTCTGCTTTTGATGGACCTTCTACAGAAATTGCAAGACTTCCTGCACCTGCTTCACGTGTCCAAACATTAAATTCACCTGTTTATAAAATGAAATAAGATAAGATTATATAAAGTGATCATTTTCAAATCACAAAATTTGATTTAAAAATTTTCTTACATGGTTCATTTGCACAACCACGTTCTAATCCTGGTCCACCAGCATGAACCCGATGTGCTCCAGAATCACCAAGAGGACCAACAGTGAATTGGAAGGGTGATCCAGGTATATGTATATCTTTATACCGAACACTGACGATATGTACACCTACTTCTTTTGGTACAAAATTAACAGCATATAAACAATCATCTAAATCTAATATTTCAGCATCTTCAGTTTCTCCACTTGGAGATGTTACTTTTGCTGCCATTTCATATGCGTTTGTTCCTAAAATGATTTTTTTTGATATATCATTTGTTTCTAAAAATAGCATAATGAAATAAATATATAAAATATTTATTAAGAAACTTTTTATACCTGGTAATTTATAAGTTAATTTACATTGGGAACCAACTTCTGTAACTGGAACAGCTTCTCTCTGCTTTTTTATGTTCTCTCTCTGAATATTACTGCCTTCACCACTTACTTTAACAGTAAATGGACTTCCTGAAATGAAAATTTCCATTTAGAAATCATATTATAGGAACAATAAAAATAACTTCAAATATAAAAGCTAACCTGGAATATGATGATCAGCAAATTTAAGATTAACAATATAATATCCAGGTTCAGTGGGCTTATATGTAACAGATAATGTGCCATCTTCATTATCTTTGCATTGAATATCTGCTTTGCTTGGCCCTTCAATTGATAAACTCAAACCACCAAAGCCTAAAAGTTACACAATACTGTTATATAAATACTGTTTTTATTGTAAATAAAAATCAGTAGCATTAATATTTATTTAAAACATATACCTGCTTCTTTAGTATCAATCTTGAATTCGTTTTCAACATGGGTTTTGCCTTCTTTCAAGGCATTACCAGTTACCTTCACTTTAGATGCATCTCCTACTTCTCTTTCTAAAACATTAATATTAAATGGACTACCCTGGATGTGTTTTCCTACTCTTTTAACATTTACTAAATGCTCTCCCACTTCTCGAGGTGTGAATGAAATACCTAATAATCCAATTTATCATTAATTTGAATGTTGTAAATCTAAATTATAAAAAATATTTAAAAATTATTTTTTGATATTAATTTACCTAAATGACCATTTGGAAGTTTTTTCAAATAACAAGGTTCTTCTAAACCTGATGGAGCAACAATACTAGCATTCAAATTTTTAATATCTTTTTCTTGAACTTTTAATGAAACTTCACTTGAGTGGCCCACAGAAATTTGGTTACGTTTACGTCCTTCTCCTGAATATAAGGAAAAATATCATATTTTTAATTTAATACATTAAATTAATTTAATAAATTCTATTTATTAAATTTTATTATATTTAATTTAATTTAATTTAATTTAATAAGTTTATTTAACAAAAAACTGAATAAAAAGTAAAATATTCAAAACAAAATTAAAAATTTAATCAAAATAAAAAACAAATCCATAAATTAGAAATATCTAAACTTATAAAATACAGACTGATTTGTTTATGTATGTTTGCACATACATTTTCATTGGAAAATGAAAAAAAGATAGATATACTGTAGGAAATTATATGAATTATTTATTTAGTATTGACATGGACATAACTGCTGGTTCCATAGAGGCAAGAGAGACAGTCATTCATCAGTTATTAATCCAACAATGGTTGAAAAATAGCATTTAAAAAAAAAAATAAAAATAATAATAATAATAATAATAATAATAAAGAACGCTCTAAGAAATTTTTCTAATCTTGGCATCTATGAATTGGTGTATTCTGCTCCTTTATTAATTCATTAAAAAAACAAATTTTTAAAGCTAATACTTTAAAAGTGTGTGTAAGAAACACACCTGTAATTTTCGCTGTAAAAGGACTTCCTTTGATATGTTTATCAGCAAATTTTACCATGATTTTATATTCTCCAGGTGCTACTGGAAGGTAAGATACTCCAACCGTACCATCTTTGTTATCATTGCAACTAATTTCTGCCTTAGAAGGTCCTTCAACTGCAACTGAAAGTCCACCTATAAAAAAGAATATATTTTATGAAGAACTTTCCAATATTTGGAAAAATTCAGTTATATATTGGACATTCAATTTTTGAAATAAAATTATTTAGCTGTAGTACTTATATCAACAAATATATAGAGTAATAATATTTATCTGAATATATTGTATATCATAATTATAGTATTCTGTACTATCATACTTATTAAAACTATCTTTAGTAATTACTGTAGATAGACTGCAGATATGTTCATTCAATATGGATGTATTTTGTCTCTAAAAATTAAAATTTCAGAACAATCAAATTGTGAGTAATTGAATGTTGAAATTGCATAGCAACTGAATAGGTAAAATGAGTATAACAATATGCTTTTTAAGAATTTATTGATTTTTATTTTCATATTATTCTTGATTTTATATAATATAGGCATAAAAACAACTTCCAGAATATTATTCTGGTACATTCCATCAGAAAAAAAAATGTCCTGGGCAGATATATTCTTTGTTAATATATTAATACAACTTATTTATCTATAATAATTTTTTAAAAATTAATTTTTAAATTAAAATTTCCAGAGCTAAATGTTTTAACATTATCATAAATTCAAAATTAAATTTTAATATAATTAATGAATTTCTTATTAACAGGTAGTTCTGAAAAGAATTAATCACAGACCTTCTGAATATACCTATATTGTGTACTGTTTTGAAATGATTATACATGGAAGATTAAAATATATGTTTTAATATGTCATTAAAATCATCTGCAATAACAATCTTTATTGAATGATAAAATTTATTAAATAGTTCAATTATTATTAGGGAAACCTTAAGAAATTTAATATTTTCCAAATTTCATACATGGATGAAATTCCTAACAGTTAATTTACATAATTTCTTTTTTGTTTTACTATTTTTGAATATAGAAATAAGTCATAGCAGAAGTTTCCAAACAGTAAATCGCTTTATAAAACTATGATTTTCCCATTTAATGATATTGATTTTATTAGATGTCTTTTTATCTCTCCCCAAAAGATGAGAAACTCACTGGTATATACCAAAGTTCTTTTAGACACTTTTCTTTGTAGATTTGCCTTTTTTATTATTATACTTTATCACAACAATATCAAATATCAATACAGCTAGTTCTCGACTTACGACCTATGCGACTTACGACCATTCGATTTTACGACCACAATCGTAAAGTCGAATAATGTTACTTAATTAATGTTACACTGTACAGTAATGTGAATTTATAACAT
>WUQG02040715.1:0-10678 GCA_011317285.2 Androctonus mauritanicus | reverse complement strand
TTAATATCGTATTTCCAATTGGGCATATCCATCTGATTCCTCTGTTTGGCGTTGGGGTTGTTATCTTACTCATTATAGGAACCTACAACTCTGCCTGCACCATCTGCAGATTCTTGACGAGCGCTGGCACCTCCAATAGCTTCTGCATGGTAAGCAAATTGATATGGTTTGGGAGTTTCATCTACAGGAATAACAGACTGCAAGAAGAATTTATATTGTGATAAACGCTTCAAACGAGTAGAGAAAAACAACCATCATACTCACCCTATAATAAGGCAAGACTCCATAATGCCCTAAATGACGTGGTATCTCAGCTCTCACCATCAGCATACAACTCAACAATGCAATAGCCTGAAAAATTTAGGAAAGTTTTATATTACACTCTTATTATACAAGAGTAAATCTTTCTGTATTTTGATAACTAGTTGCTTTTATTTAGTGCGACATATTCTTGTCATAAAAATAATGAGAATCAAAAAATTACATTCTAGACTGAATTCGAATTACTTATATAGTAATAAAGTGGACTATGCAGAATAAAAGTAGTTATACTTACTCTGAACATCTTGTGAATGTTGTGCTAGTCCACAGTATCCATCGTACTTTCGGTATCCGTATTTATAGCTATTTGATACAGCTCCTCCCATTAAAGAAATCAACAAAATTTACAACTGACCCTGATCTCATTGCGACAATAAACAGTCCACCAATTTTGGCTGACCTTCAGGAGGATCCTCCCATAGTTTTTCAAACTTTCGGTATTTCCCTCCTATTTTTGTCCTACTTTATTCATATATTAATTCGTCCAATGCTTCCAATCCGCTCTTGTATGCTAATGAATTAATTATTATCATTAAAGTTCGTGTTGTCCTTGCTCTTTCTATCACATTAAAGAATTCTAGATAAAGTATTGTCATCAACGCCCTTTGTCCAAATATGGATAAAGTAACGGTACAGTGGGAGTTACAGAGTTGTCAATTTTTTAAAAAATGTCATCGAATGTCGATAATTCGAAGGCATAGACCGTTATTTATTTATTTTCGATTGGTTATTCTATCAATGTTTATTGTAAAACGGAAGAATGTGGAGATAAGATATCACCTTGCACAGTTTCGGATCTATCTAATGAAGCGGATAGCCATGAAATTTTACTTTTTAGAATACGGTATTATGGATGTTGCAACTTTACATATCTTTAAAGTGGCATTTTGATAAAATTCTTGCTTCTTTAATGATAAATGTACGTCGTTCTTTTCCTAGTCAGTTTTAAAATTCTCATTAGAAATTCTAAACTCATCTCATACAAATGCAAATTTCTGTTTTGTGCGATTTTTATTAGATATTGCTTAAAATTTGTAACAAACAAACAAACAAAAAAAAATGCAATTAAAATTTTAGAGGGGATTTTCCCCTTTTCGTAAAGATACAAAAAAGTTAATTAAAATAGATATTTTATTTTGTTCATCACGTAGTTACCGTGGTGATTTATAGCTCCTTTTCAAAGTCAAAAAGATTGAACTAATTCCTTGATCTGTCTGTCGCTCTCTCCTCAAGGACTTAAAAAAATGTCACTAAAACTGGATTTTATTAATAAAATAGTGTTGAAGATTTTTTTCGTTTGCATCCTTGTTTCAAATTGCTCTGCTGGATGTCTTAAGAATGTTTTGAATGATCTCTTCTGAACGTCCATGGTCGAATTTATAAGTGACTATGAACATAATGGTGAATAGACGAAAGAAATCAATCATAATTCGTTTCTTAAGTCAGGTATTATGCGTAACATAAAGAAAAATGCAAATTTGCCATAGAAAAATGCAAATTTGCCGTATAAAACCGATTCTTTTGAATTCGCTACATAAAAAGAAAACTGACATGTCCATGCAAAATTTTAAACATTTCTGATGACAGTGCGGTCGGTTTTGGTGTTCGTTCGCTAATTAAAGCAAAACTAAATGAAAATAATTATCTAATTTCACGTCTGGAATTTCAAAAGGGTTTCAACTCTTAAGAAAGGCATCCGTCTTCTTGCATATTTTAACTGACCTTTGATCTCGGGACGGTTAAAACACCCATCTAGCTATTCTTCTTTCAGCAAATTTGTAGCCATGAGATGACAGCGAGTGAGATATACTCCCTCAGATTCATATTATGGTATTAAGATGAAGGTTAGTTTAACCTCGATACGGTAATTAAATAAATTTTAAGATGTGCGAAAATTAGGCGGATTCTACCAGGAATATCTGATACATATTTTCATAACCCGAATTCCGTTTCTTTGTTAACAGGTCATTAAGTAAGTTTAATTAATGTTAAAATATTACTTTTTTTTTCGTTTACATCTTCTTTTTATGTAATTAGTCTACATATTGATGCTAATAAAGATAGATCATTAATGGTAATTAACAGAAACAGTTAATCAGTGGCTATGAAAATGCAACTTTTAACATAGTTCGGATAGAGAACTGTATATATAATTTAAGTGCAAAATTCGTACAACACAATAAACAGTTTACATGAAATTTAATCGAGATTAATTAAAGTTTAATTCTTTAATTATTTATTAAATTATAATAAACAAATTCGATTATTTTTACAGTTTATTATGTTTATCCTTTATACAAATTTTTTTATAAACAGATTTAAGAAACTTTACAATTTCATTGGATCTAGTTTTAAAGATTTATATCCGTTACAGACTAGACTGCTTAAAGTACTTTAAGATAGAATTTAATGTGTTAAATTCTATCTTAAAGTACTTTAAACGGTCTAGTCTGTAATAGATATTAATCATGTTAAATTTTTATAATTTTAATAATACAAACAGAAAAATCTTTTCTTTTTTTTAATTTTAAGCTTGAATAAACAAAATAATTCTGCAAAATTATATTAATTTGTTTTTAGAATTACAAAAATTTTTTAAATAAAATTATTGCGTTAATATTATCGAACTGGATAACAACAACAAAGCCGGATAATCGGAAAATAGTTTTCGTCTACTTAATAAATTTAGTACAATATTATGATCATTGATTAATGGGCATGTTCCTAAAAATTTAATTACGAAAAACCTATAAGGAGCAAACGATTTTTATTTATTAATTTAATAAAATACAATGCATTTTATATTAATTACGTCTCTGTAATCATTATAAATACGATCAAATGTGCCTTTTTGATAAGCAGTATAATGTAATTAGATTAAAATATATCATTCTGTCATTCTAGTATTAAAATGTCTACCTGTAATGGCTCGATGAATTAAATTTAAATATTTTAAAACATCATTCGTCGTCGTCGTCGTAACTGTAATTATGAAGGAATGCTTGTTCAAATATGTAGTGTGCAGGGCCATCTTAAGTCTTATTGGGCTCTTAATCAAAAATAAAATATGGACCCCTTTAAAATTATTATTATAAGAGATAGAAAATAACTTAAGAAATTTGGGCCAAGTTTCCGCTATGCAGAAAATTTTCCTTTCGTCACGATATGCGATAATGAAAACGTGCCTCCAGCATTTGCATACTTTGCTTATGGCGAAAGATGGTCCTGATAGTGCGTGAATTCGGAAATTATCGCGATTTATTTTAAACGTGGGCTTCTGATAGTTTTATTTAAAAAAAAAATATAAACCAAAACGATTGTTTTGCAAATATTCATTAAAGAAACGATTGATCAAATTTGTAGATTCAGTTGAAAACATTTTGCTTTCTGCTCTATATGTTAACGATGAATGTGCCTGATATATATAAGTATTTTTATAGTATGATAAACATTAAATGAGCGAACTAATTTAATATTTTAATTTTATTTCGAATAGAAAATACATTTTCTTCAATATGTTTTAGTATTCGAGTAAAATATAAAACATATTTAATCGTTTGAAAAGTAAGCAAAGAACTAAATACAGTAATTAAAATGATTTACTTCTCTTAGAATTATGCTCATTAATTCTAACTATATTTATGGATTTTAACTATATTAAAAATAAATATAATAGTTTTAATTAATAAAATTCTTTGCGAACTGAAGCAAATTACTGAGAATATCGAATTTAAATTTTTTTTTTAAATATTATATTCATTTTTAAACTCATTTAAATATTTGCGAAAAATGATAATATTCATCTAAAAACTTGTTTATTTTTAAAGGAATCCGAGATATTTCATAAACGACACTAAAACATAGAATATATTATTATAACTTTATTATAACATAACTGATGTACAGAAAAACTTTTGGAGGCAAGAGACCCAACACCAGAAAGTGATATGTATAAAAGTGCGAAAAAATGGCCAAATGATCCATCGAATATTACAGTATAGCATAAGATATTTAAACATATCTACTTAGAAATATCCATGAGAATAACTGTGTGGATAATATCCACCGTGGTAGCCAGAACGGCCGCCGTAACCTAGAAGACCATGGCCACCATAATAACCTAAACCTCCATAAAGACCGGCATGACCGTAGAGTCCGTAACGCCCTGCGTAACCGTGGAGTCCGTATCGGCCGGCATAACCGGGATATCCATATCCGTATCCGTATCTTCCGTATTGGTATGGATGGCGATAACCGAGATGAGACCCATAGTGCAAAGGATGACTGTAAGTTGAAGGAGCTACGTGAGTAAGGGAGGTGGTAGCAGCTTCGGAAACTGTTGGTACATCAGCTGGACTTTCGTTCTTGGTTCCTGGTTCGTTCGTTTTAACGCTAGCTCTAAATCCAGCAGCATCTGCTACATAATCTACTACGCGAGATCTTCCATCTTCGTCGGATAAGGAGTAAGAACCTACGACTGTGCCTGAACCATCTGCGGATTCTTGGCGTGCGCTAACACCTCCGATAGCTTCCGCTTGGTAAGAAAATTGATAGGGTTTGGGAGTTTCGTCTATTGGCTAAAATAAAATGCAAAATAAGATGATTTATCGGAATTTTGTTACCATCGAACAAGAAAAAATACTCAAAAAGTGAACATCAAACACTTACAGTGCCTAAGATTCCATATTTATGAACTGGATGAAGAACAGGCTCTGCAATTACAGCAATAGCCAAACCCAAAAGCAAAGTTACCTGAAAAGAAAAAAATTGTAACGATTATATTATTATTTTCACAAATATGATTCGAAGAATGCTATCACTTACTCTGTACATATTGGTTAAGTGAATTGTTCACCGTGTCCATCTGAAGAGTCAACTCTCCTATTTATACACATCCGACCCACCTTCATTCCTGTCAAAATTCAGAATAAGAATGACGATTTATAGCTAACCTTGAACTCATTGTGACGAATGATAACAACCAATGATTTCAGATGAACATCAACGTCCATCTTAATTTTTTTTTTTTTTTTGTTTTAATATCTGTTCATAAGTGATGCGTTCTTGGGAATTTCCCTATTTTCCGATGCTCCACTTTTTATCCAATTATAATTGTTTCGGTATTAATGTTATGCAGATAAAAACAATTCTTAAAATGACAAACGATTTCAATTATTCTTGTATCTGATTAGAATAAATGAATAGAGGAAACGTTGCATTTACACAGTGCATTAGTATCATCAGAGTAATTGGGTATCAGATGTACAGTAGTTACTTCAATAGTTCGTTACAATCAAAAACTTGGATATAACAATGTTATAATGATTCTCTTAACTAACTATAGATCATTTAATGGACGATAAAAGATGGAGAAAAATTACTATTAAAAATAAATTAATCTGTAGCATAGATTTCTTCTTAGAATGAGCCTCCGATCACGAATTTTTATAACAATATAACTTCGTATCATTTTTTCGAATGAAAAAAGTTAAATAATTAACAAATACACAAATTTCATTCCACATATGCAATTTTGGAGTGGTAGATCACTAGTAAACAGTGTCAATAAATTAATAAAATTTATATACAGAATTCATCTTCCTATATATGATAAGGAAGATGAATTCTGTATATCAGTTGAAACTCAATTTAGAGTTTTTATAATGGTTAAAATATTTTTTATTAATTAAAATTTTGTTGATTTAATGCTCGCAGAATTTTTATGTAAAATAAATAAATTCTTTAATTGCATTTTCACCTATAAATTGATGTATATACTGTAAAATATATTTTTAAAAATATCTAGAAATACCTTAAAATTCAATAAGTTTTCGTGGAATGTTTAAAATTCTAAGATACTGTACACAGAAATAAATGTTAGCTTTTAGCTAACACAGATCTCTAGAAGTTTGAAGTTTAATTTTATCTCTAGAAGTTTGAAAAAACTACGAAAAAAAATATATAAAAAAAAAAACAGCTTTTAGCTGGTTTTTTTTTTTATTTTTTCGTGGCTCTTTCAAACTCCTAGAGATAAAAGATAGACAAGAATTACTAAAATGCAAGCGAATGCTCAATAATTCCTCCTCCACGTCTAATTCTATAACAAGTATTTATGCGACATGAATATTAAAACAAGTGATAAGAAGAAATCATGCTCCAATTCTAAAATTCAAATAAATTAATGATAAGGCTCGGAAGAATTTTTAAAATGGAAAACTGCCAAAATTTAAACAACATCCTGGAAACTTTTGGTATTTTTTAAACTGCATCATAAGATACAGGGCTAAAAAGTTGGCTAAAAAATTTCGGGAAAGGAATCAATAAATTTTTAGTAATTATTTTAATAAAAAATAATTAAAATTTGTTTATTTTTTTTAAATAGTATTAAATGCTATCAACGTTAACAATTTTAAAACGATATACAGATGAAGTTAACATCAAATTATAGCATAAGCAAAATATTATAAAAATAAATTTGATCTAACTAAAAACTATCTTAAATTTATATCAATTGAAGCATTATTCTAGTTAAAATGCATAATTTTTAACTTATTTTATTAGATTAGTTTTATATTAATCCGATAACAAACCTATGTAAATGTAATCAATCACTTAAAAATTAGTTCCTTTAAAAGGAACTGATTTTTCAGTGATTGATCGCATTTGGATCTATATATACGTATAGAAAAAAGTCATCACAAAAATTAAAAATTGTAGATTATAGTTTAAAGCTCGCTGCTTTAGAAATAAAATAAAATAAACGCCCGAAATAATTTACCATCTTGACAACCTGTCAAGATACTAAATTATTATGACATGTTGCATTATGCTTATTATCTATATATTCGAACATAAATTGCTGGTAGCACTTTACGCTATTAGCGTATGAATAGATTTAGTTGCTCCCTCTCTGAATTAATAGATTGAATTTCTAATTGTGTATTCTGAGAAATCTTCTACCCACTTACGGCTAGCATAAACTTAATTATTTGTTATTATAAAGCATTACAAGTAAGAAATTTATTTTAAGGAAATATCCCGAATGAGTCTCTTATATTCTCTTTTCCACATCAGTTTAGACAGTGTAGATATTTTAAACAAAAGAAGAATCACGTTAAATATTCGTGGTAACCTTTAACGTTGATCTCGGACTATTTTTCTTTCCGAACCGTAGTCATATATCGCATGTTTGCATATACAACGCGTTAATGCTAATTACGTCAGTATAGGAAACGAAAATGGTAGCATAAAAATCCGAAAGTTACAGGATATTGGTCAGTTTCCAGTAGGCGTGTTTAATTATGGAAACTAAGGTGCTATTAGTGGAAAAAGTCTTTGATAGACAGAGAAAACCGCCAATCGACGAAGGACACGAAACAAACATGAGAAGTTTTAATTGGAAGTGCTTATCATTCAAGGAGGAAATAGGTCAAAACATAAACTTTTTCGGCAAGTGTCGTCCTTGTTACATTATTGCGAGAAATTCTTTTTTTAAGGAAACAATCTTAAAAACTTTCTTCCATTTTTAACCATGGTAGAACTACATTTTTGATAGACCTACCTGTTTTAACACGTCATCGTAATTGTCATTTTATCAACTTGACATCACATTTATTCATATCTCACATAAAAACATCAGAATTAAAAATATTTCTATATTAAATTTACTGGATTGTTTAATAAATGACGATCAAACATGTTTAGTTTATTATATTTTCTTTATAAAATAAAAAATTAAAAAAACACACAAGAAAACAAGAGTCATGATCAGGGGTGTGTTTACCATTAGGAGCGTTAGACGCGTGCCTATTGTCCCCAATTTTTAGAGATCCCAAAAAATCTAGAATTTTTATATTAAATTAGATATAGGCCTATAATTCAAAATTTGGGAGTATCGTAATCTCTTAGCGCCTAGGGACATAATGTTACTAAGAGGTGTTATAGTAAGAGTAACATCTCAAGCACACGCAATGATTGAGAGATTTCTCATTTTTGTTCGTTCTCTTAAAAAAAAAAAACGAAAAAGAAGTGAGATTTCGTTTTTTAAGAGATAAAAATCGATCAACAACAATAAATTTTGTTACGAGATTTTAAGCTGAAATTAATTCGTCTTCAATAACTGAAAATATCAACCAAATTTTAAGTAAAAACATTCATATTATATTATATTATCAATAAGATATTTCGTAAATATGAAAAAAATTTAAAGATTTCTTCTTAATGACGTACTTTTAATCAGAAAGTGACATTGTTAGTTTTAAAATTCATTTAAGAAATCGGAAACTGTTATGCCATTTTTAATATTATTAAAGTCGTTTCTAAATTTAATGAAAATTTAGCGAATTATTCCTCACCCGAACATATTTGTGATGCAAAATTATTATTTATATTGATATAAAAATTGTTATTAATTCCATTTGGGATGCCACAGCGATCGTTTCGGTATAATTAGACAGTTAAAATATCTACACTTTCTCCTCTTTCTTAAGGATGACGATGAAAAATGAAAAGTAGGAAGTGTGTAATAAAAAATATTCCGTCCTTGACAAGTCTCTTTGTTTGCCTTTTTGGCAATGTGTCAAGGTTAATGAATTGTCGTTTATCTCTTCTGCGGATAATCGATGAGTAGAAAAATGCCTTGAAATTTTGTCAGGCTTTTTTTGTTTATTTGGCACCATCATATCGCTTAAATATCTGAAAACAATTTTATTATTTAAAAAAAAAATCAATAAAAGTTGCCAAAGAATTTTTAAATTCTTTACAAAGAATCATCAAAACAATAAATTAGAAAAAAAAGATGTGGAAATTGTTTAAAATATCTATACAAAGATTCAATCGTGCAGAATGTAAGATTGAGAAATTGCACTTAAAATCGATTTTTAATTAGATTTTTTAAATCAATTATTGCATTTTTATAAAGTGCAAATCATGTTACAAGCATTTATTATTCAATAAAACGGATATTTAATGAGAAAATGGAATATAAATTGAAGTGTATCTGATGCTGAAGTGAAACAAGGTTCTTCCTTCACATAAAGTTTTTTAAAAAAATATTATCAACAATTAACTAATGAATTAAGGAATTATTATAGAATATAATATAGTAGAATCTATGTAATTACTGATCATAAAATGCAAATTTACAAAACTAATTTTTATGGATTTATAGTAAATTCCATTCCAACATTGAATTACTCAAATATTTCAAATTAAAATATTTATTTAATTGTATTATTATGATTAGTTTGAAACAATAAGATTACTAAAAAATTATAAATTTATTGGGACATTAAGTAGCAATATTTTATATATTGAATATCACTATAAGAAAATTAATTCTATAATTTTGGAAAATTATTATTAATTTTCCCTTCCTATCAACAACTATTATCTGCAGCTGTTATATAATGTGTACAATACATGCATGCGTGTCTAAGTGATGAATTAAATGCCTGTCACATCGCAAATTTTCTCCATTATTAAAGCACGAAGTCCCAGACTTCACATATTAAGAGCAACGCTTATTTTTCTATCCACTTCCTTATAATTATTGCATTATATAATGATTGCCTTGAGGCCAAAATTCTACAGTAGATGCGGATTAAAACACAAGATTTAAGCTTTTTAAATATATTAATAATGATTTAATTAATGATTTTTTTAAACTGTCAAAGTGGTGTTATATATTTTTACCATCTTACAGTTTCTCAATTTTTCGATAAGTGAACAACTTTAACATACGTAAAAAAAAAATTTGTAAATCTTCGATATTTTTAGTTAAACCTGTTTAAAATTTCGAATTGCTGTTTAATATAAAACGGACGAACTAATATAAAGAAGTAATGTATATAGTTTATTTTAATTATTACATAAAAATACATCAATGATAAAAAAAGATCTGTTTGCAAATGTTGTTATTGCATTACTTGCTTTTAACTATTCTGTAGAAAAAATTATAAAATATATTAAATGTATTTTTAAAATATTTATAAATAATTTTTATATTCATAAAAAATTAAAATCAAACAAAAATCCTAAAAAACATAGCTTATCTATCCTAAAAAATAACTACTCTTATTTACAGAATTAGAGTATTACAGAACTACTACAGAATTAGAGTACTAAACATAAGTACTCTTATCTACAGAATTAGATAAGAGTACTTAATACTTATGTTAGCACTCTAATTCTACAACTATAGTAACTATAGTAATATGCTAAACATACAACAATAGTTGTATGTTTAGCATATAGTATAAATAACTATACAGTAAAATCTCGATTTTACGGACACCATCCCAAAAAATAAAATAAATAATATTAATACAATATTTGCATAAACTGTCTACAGTATTGA
>WUQG02040704.1:0-10678 GCA_011317285.2 Androctonus mauritanicus | reverse complement strand
GAGGACGTTGCAGGAGAAGGATGAGTTAGTAAACTGATTCATCCTTCTCCTGCAACGTCCTCGCCTGAAATGATCATGGTTCCCACTCTCCCATAGGCCTGCGAACATCGGCCTCTAGCGGTCGCCGTTCACATTTTCGGACTCAAGTTCCTATGTAAATCTTGTTTGTCATGATTTGACAGACCAGCATGTTACATTTGGCAACGAACTTTTGAGACACCCCGTATATTTCTTTGCTTATAACATTTTTATTAAACTTAGTTGAAAATCCTGTCATATTTTTGTTTCGGAAATTCTTTTCGATTATCTAATAGAAATTTATAGTTTTTCATTTTCTTTAAACATTATTACAAAATGACGACCATCCACACGAAACTCACTCAGCCAGGAGCTAGGACACGATCACAAAATGCCGACTTGATGGTCCATTAAATCCGCCACTGGTTACGCCGGAATTGAACCCAATAAATAAGCACTTTATTACGCCATTATAAATAAAGTATGAGAAAACAAAATACTTATTTTAATAGACAAATATGAATTATAAACTGCATTTTTTTTATATAAAAAATATGAATTTTTAATTTTAATATAATTTGTTAAAATCAATATCATTTATATTACGATTATATTTTTTAATAAATACAATATATTATTATTATTCGAATATTGGTCTCTGATAACTTATTAAAATATTTACACACACAAATAATAATAATAATAATACTTCAGATCTCTTGCAACTTTTATTACAGTATAGAATAAATATTTACAGGAGTAAAATGCTCACACATTTCTGATCTAGAAGTTGAGGAGAACAATATAATATTTTACTTTTAACATAGAATACATTTGGAGACAAAGGTATTTCCATATTTGATGGACACAACTGGTTAGGGACTGTGGCAGTTCTTCCATTGTTCCATATACAATTTTCTCAAGAGTAATTTTAACAACAGTGTTGGTTTCAAGGCTCTTCAGAAATAATCTTAAACTTATATGTATTTACATATAACTGTATAAAAGGGAGAATTATGTATTTATGTTACATCAAATATACAGGAAGATACACTTTCAATAAACATATAAGAAAATAAAATAATAAAGTCATGCTAAAATAATATACAGATATCGTTTAAATGTTTACTGACAAAATTTTGTTCTGAATGAGACTGACCAATTATTTTCAATTATGATGTTTGGACATGCATAATTAAATATGAAGTTTTAAAGTAAGTATATTTTATATTTACATAAAAATATTTCAAAATTACGTGCTGACAAAAATAAATATTCTAGGTATCTTCTGTATAAATTTGTTTTATAACATTTGTACTTTGAGAATTTCTATTTCCAGAGATTTACACATACCCAGATATTTCATACATGCAAATATAAAAATAATTATTTTGAGTGTTTGGTACAATGTCATCTCACACACAAACGTCAACTATTGCTTTATTGTGCAGGATGGCTAAATTTGGGAGCCTTGAAACCTACACTCATAAATAATAATGAATATTACTCATATTTTAAGTAATAGAATCCTTAAAATTTATCATTTAAGGATTCAAATTTTATAAGCCTCATCTTGATCTGAACTCCCAAATATGCAAATTTATTTAGTGTAAAATTTCTTTACTAATATAAGCACATATTTTATAAACAAAGCTGCAATTATATATAAGTAATATAAATTTTGTAGAATTGCAAAATTAATTTTTACATTTTAAAATCAAATAAATCAACAAAATATGGTTTAACTTCTCAAAATTTGGGATAAAATTACAGAAACAGTGAAAACTGAATATTTTTACTAATACTAGGCTCTAAAATTTATGACAGAACTCCCAAAATGTTATAATTTAATATGATTAGAATAGTTTATTTTAGGAAGCAGTATTCATCAAACAATAACAAATAAAAAAAAAGAATATATATATATGTGCAATAGATAACTGTGGTTTTAAGCAACATAAATACACATCATTGCACAGCAATAAAGATTTGCTATTCAGGAATAACATTATTTATCGGCATATCTTTAGAATTCTAACGAATGCCAATTTGTATGACCCACACTATTTAAATTATAATATACAGTAAGTATAATCAACAACAATTAAAAAAATATTCACTAGAGATTTTTAATCAAAATGGACACTATAACATTTTAAATTTTCAATTCTGAGAAAGAAAAATTAATACAAATACCATAGAATTTACAGTTTATTAAAATTTTAACAGTGACTGAATCACACATTTCCCTCATATTGGAAAACTAAATAGTCAAGCCATAGTATATAAAAATGTAATAAATGTAATGTTCTATGGAATGCACTTTTGGTTTGTATTATTTAAAATTAAGTTTGGATTTTCACTAAAATATTTATGAAAAAAAACTGAGGGAAATGTGTGCCTTTGATAAACATTCAGCTTTCTGAAAGCATTTGAATCACATTACCACTGCATAAATCAATCTATAGCCTATGATAATATAGATGTTAGTCAGTAGTGCCCAAACTGACTCATATCATGACCAATTCTTATTTATTGCAATGACAAATGCACAATTCTAACTTTTTCTATTTACAAAAAATGGAATCTATATTGGCTGTGTACATTCATATCAGTGTTGTAGGCCAATATTGGGACAGCAATAATTCTATGCACATTTTAATGTATTGAACACATTTTTCATTCTATTCTTATTCATCTGATATCTGAAATATCCTAATCTGAAGCACAATCCTACATTTGGGAGTTCCTTTCAAAAATTTACAAAATACTGTCTGATTTTCAAAATTGTCAATCAGCCATTATCATTTTGCACTCTCATTAATTTCTGGAGGGAAAAAAATTGATACTTATATATGATACAAGCAAGAAGTTGATCAAAAGGAAAAGACTGGAATGCTTGTGTTACATAATCAATTTCATAGTCACATCCCAACTTTGATACTTTGTGATGATGACCAGTCTGTGCAAAACTCACAAGAAGCAAATGGTGTTGGTGCTGGGAGAAAAATATCCAGATTAGTGTTGGCCAGAGTGGACATTTTTGTTTTAAGTTCATGACAGCTATGGACAAAAGACTAAATGGCAGCAGGCACCACCAGTGGCCAGGAGCAGCTAGAGCCTGGAAAACAAAGTTCTCCCTTTTCCTACTGAGTTCTTTAAATCTATGCTTAGTTTTATTCATTCTATTTTGAAACAGTAACTGTAGAGTTAAATCCCAGTCAGACAAAATATGCTCAAATTTATAATATACACTTCTAGTGGCAGATAACAATAAATGCTTGCAATATGTTAATAAGCTAGAAGGATATTTTTGTTTGTACTGTTCTACTAAAGATACTTACTATGATATGTAGCAATCTGAAAGTCTGTATGAGAGAGAGAACTCATATACATCAATGGCTACGGCTATAACGGAAAACACTCAATTATGAGAATATCTGGAGCAGTCCTTACTGAATTCACAGCACTTCGTTGGCACAAAGTAACTGTTAAACATACTTTAATCTATATTTTTACTTCCTTCCAGCTGCACCTGGGATATATGGAATGGAGGAGTCATGAACTTCTCAAACCTGTTGCCATAACAGTTTGGCAGCTTATAATATTGAGCAACTAGCATTGCAGCATCCGCTGGCTCTTTCTTTGCTCTTCTGTCGTTGGTCTAAAAAAAGAAAATTTATTTGAATTATTTATTTTAAAGTAATTAATATAATAAATAATAATTATTAACAACAACATTTCAAAATAAAATTTCAGATCAATTAATAAATACATGCATATTTTCTCAAGATTATTGTTATGAGTCATTGCTTGACTAATTTAAAATTTGAATATTTATTCAAAATTATTTTATGCAGAAGATGTATTTAGTTGATTAATTTATCAACAACTTTCATGAATATTTGTTGAGAATAAAAATTAAAAAATGAACATTGATTATCAATACAAACAACATATCTTATATTTTTTGTTTTTGGGCGATGAAGCCAATGCAACAGAAAAACTAAATGTGGCTCATATAAGAATATCATCAATGTAAGGACTGCTTAGAAATGGCTTCAAATATTCAGAGATTGCAGAACAGTGTAGAAGACAAGTCACATTCTGGATACTCTGTTTAAGTTTAGTAACAAAGCACTTACTAATCTTGTGAATGCAGAGCCAGAAATAATAGATCAAATTACAGAGAAACTTAATTCATTTAATGGAATCATATATTTCACCTACAGAAAATAGGAATGATATTTAAGCTTAAAAAGGGAATGTCATTTAAGCTATCATAAGCCATTAACAACAACAAACAAATATCTGCATTTATTTCTTAACTCACTATACAAAGGAACCATTTCTAGGCTGCATTATGACAAGTAATAAAAATAGATACCTATCATTATGTCATAAGAAAAAGATAATAGAAGATAAGAATAAAAAATCAAAACCAACAGCAAAGAGAGAATTCATTAAAAAAAACATATTCATCTATTTAGTGATAATGTGCCATTCACTTTGAACTGTTAACAGTTCAATGAATGATAAATACAGTTATCTATTGTCAACAACTTTCACAATTAACCTTAAAGTTGACTAAAAAAACATTCCCAATTAATGAAAAAAAATCTTTAAACTGCATATTGTACGGATAACACTAAAAAATTAAGGACTTCAAATTGAGAGCTCAAACCTCATCTACAATACTTGATAGATACTTCCTCAAGTGATTATCCTCTGTTTTTGAGTTTCCATAATTTTTTACTGGAAAAAAAAATTTGATACTAAAAAACAAGAGCAGTGTCTGATTATTTTACATCAGAATCAGAGTACTAAATAAACAGAATAAAAAAAATTGCCAATAAGATGACAACAAATTGTTGATAATAAAGGAGTGTGTCACTGATTGACAATATTAACTGTATTTTATTTATTTTGTTTCAAAATTTCTCAAATATGCATATGAACTTATAATTAATTAATTTTTGAAATATCCATAATTAGTTGAGAATTCTTTCATCTTAATAATTGTAAAACACAACAAAAATAGCTTATAAACTAACAAAATTTTTTGAAATAATTCATCACTATTTTACAGAACTGTGGAACAATTATAATGCAGAATCTTGTGAAGTTATAAAACAAAATTTTGATAATATAAACATTTAAAGTAAAATAATTATTTTTGATATTTTAAAATAATTAACGATTAAAATGGTTTTTTTTAATCATGACAACAATATTTGATAGTGAAGTTAAATCTAAAAAGTCATTAAATAAAAATTTCTAAAATTATATACAGTATATCTATATTAAAACACACACAATTGAAATTCTAAATTAACAAATTTAAATTATAAATTCATCTTAAAGATCAAATAAATGTACATAGAGATGTACTACAAGACAGACACAACAACTTAGCCAGCAGGTGCTATAAATAACTCAGAAATATAATGGAATTATTCTAAGATTGTAAGAACTGTACAATAAGTTCCATAGAAGGAAAAATAGGAAACACCACTGAAATGAAAAATGGAGAAAATATAGTGTATCAATGATAGCTTCTCTGAATATAAAGTTTGTGGAAATATACAAGTAGTTCTCATTTACAAATTTTTTCAAATATGAAGTATCAGAAAAATTGAAAATGTGAACCTTAATTGCAATAAATAAATATTAAAATTCATAAAAAGCATTTCAAACAATGACAATATGTATTGGGTTGTTCGGTAAGTAATTTCATTTTTTTCTCACAAGTGGCATTAGTTGTATTTTTAACCCGCTAATTTCATTCTAAGCCATATTGTCATTATATATTTTAATAGTTGACATTTCAAGATTTATTTATAAAAAAAGCTTGATTCTGTGAAACTTTTTTTTGTGTCATATCAAAAACAGAAAACAAAAAAGGCCATTTTTGACATATTTTGCTTTTTTGTTAGTGAAAAGGTAAGAATGCTATTCAAGGAAGAAAAAAGTTATGTGAAGTGTATAGAGAAGATGTATTAACAGAACACCAGTGCCAAAACTGGTTTGCAAAATTTCATTCTGACAATTTTGATATTAAAGATATACCACGTTCTGGAAGGCCAGCTGAAACTGATGAAGACAAAATAAAGCTATTGGTTGAAGCAAACTGCTGAATAACAACACGAGAAATTGCTATGAGATTGAATTTGTCAAATTCAACTGTTCATGACCATATGAAATGAATTGGTTTCATTTCAAAGCTCAATATTTGGGTTCCACACATTCCCAAGAAGAGAGATTTGCTCCACTGCATTGACATCTGGAATCTGCTGCTCAAACATCAAGAAAATGATCTATTCCTGAAGCGAATCATAACTGACAATGAAAAATGGATTGTTTACAAAAATATTGAATGCAGAAGAGATGAGCCAGCTCAACCACTTCGAAAGCAGATATTCATAAAAAAAAGTGATGCTCTCTGTTTGGTGGGATTTCAAGGGAATTATTTTTTTTTTGAACATCTACCAGATAATTCCACAATTAATTCACAAGTATACTGCCATCAATTGGACAAACTGAATGATTTCATTAAACAGAAAAAGCCAGAACTGATTAACAGAAAAGGTGTAGTGTTTCACCATAAAAATGCCCAATCTCATACAAGTTTTATGACTCACCAGAAGCTGTTGCAGTTTGGATGGGATGTGTTACTGCACCCACCATATTCATCAGATCTGGCATCTTCTGATTATTACCTGTTCCGCTCTTTACAAAATTCTTTAAACCGCAAAACATTTAGTTCAAATGAGGATGTCAGAAATTACTTGGTTCAGTTTTTTGCAAGCAAAGATCAAAAGTTCTAGCAAGCATGTAATCATGCTACTACCAGAAATATGGCAAAATGTATTGGACATAAAATGGTCAATACATAAATGAATAAAATATTTATATATTATAAAAAATTGTTGTTTATTTTCATAAAAAAAAAACAAAATTACTTTCTGAACAGCCATATAGTTATACAATCTAGTATAAATGAATTTGTAGCAAAACTTCAGTCATATGCTTTGAAACTGGAAAAATCAAAATAGTGGCCAAAAAACAGTAATAGTGCACCCTCTGGTTTTACCAGCATATTGTGTAAATAACTTCCATTCTCAGTTTCTGCTTAGGAAGCAGTTCATTTTTATAAAAGATTATCTACTTATCTATTAATAATAATGAAAAATAAAAATTCTTTAATATTTATATGATAAATAATTTCAAACAAAAGTAAATATAAAGCAAATAAGATAAACTTTTTATTCAAAAACATTTTTGGCTATCCATGTAGCCTGCTTCTGTTGAAATAATGCTTCATGTGTAAGAAGTTTATCTATACACAACTGTAGTTCGAGTGAACTTATTTAGCCTGATAATAATCGATATGTTTAAGGCAGTATAAAGGTATTAATGATAATCATTATAAATTAGTTAATAATAACTAATTAACTTAAAACTTATTGTTTCTCTTATTCAAAGTGGTTTGTTTCATTTTCTGGACATTATATAAACAACAGAACTTTCATACAGGTGCTCCTCCATTTATGGTGATATTACATTTTGATAACCCTATTGTATGTCAAAAAAATCATAAGTCAAAAATGACAGACATTGGTAGTAATTTGCATTGACATGTAAAAGTTAGCCCCAAAATATCTATGTCCATTTATATTTTGAAGCAGAATTATTGGATAAACACAATGTATATTTATATTCAAACATATAGTATATTTATGGTTAATATATAATAATAAAATTCATTTAACAGTAAAAGGAATGAAATACAATGGAATTCTATTATAATCAGCATCATAGGACAGGAAAGAATTTCTCATTATAACTATTATTTTTGTATCCAAAAATGTAAAAACATCTGGAATATATCTGGATCATCCAGAGGTGATAAGGGTGACTATTTTATTATTATAATGCTATCTGGTCAACTGTGAATTTTTAACAAAACAGTAAAAGTATTTCTAAATCAATATGCTATGAAAATTGGCAAGTTTCCAATATCATAAGGGCAATTGTAAGATGGATTACAATAAATTACATGATCATATAGAGAAACACTTTTATTTGAAGATTAATAGAACTAAGATGCCTACAATGTTAATTGAAAACATTTTTCATGCTATTATTATTTTTTGAACTTTAATAATTAAATATTTATTTTATTAGATCACTGTTGTATTTTGTTATTTTTTCCTTTATTGCTGAAGTTAACATTGGCAGTTTTCAAAGATAATAGAACAAACACATCATTCTATAATTTAGAAAAATAATTTAATTACAAAAAAAAAAGAAATATGATTGATCAATTTACATGAAATTTTAGCAATGACATCTTTTAATAAATTTTTTTAAAATATACTTTTAGTAGTATATTAATATATAGCATTAAAATAATCTGTGAAATAAGATGCATGATAACTGGTAATCTCAGTTCTTATTACAATTGTTTTCTGGAATTTACTATTAACTGAATATTTATTTTCTAAAGCCATGATGCTATAAATAGGAATTCAGTTCTGACAATTCATATTATATTTTTACTTTTGCAAAAAAAAAGAAATGTGAAAATAATGTTTAGCATATTTTGCAGCAACCCATTATAATGGCAACATGCATTCCAAACAGTGAGAATGGCACCACCAAATTCCTTTCCTGGGAACTGCATTTGGCATCAAGCCACTAACTTTGAACTTTATATGCAAGTATCTCTGCTTTATTTTTGATTTATTTTGTATGTTCTCAAGATATATTCTAAGTATGAGAAAAGCCTAATAGAACTAATAAGGATGTTACAACATAGTGTAAAATTGGATATGTACCAATAACAAAGCAGATTTTGGATGTTATTTGATATGATTTTCATTTTTTCATGACTAAATTATCGTGAGCATTTTGCTCACGATAATCTATTCATGAGGAAATGGAAGCACAGTATTACTACTTGCAGTTGTCTGTTCTAGGGTCTCAAGCATTTCTCTTTAAGTGGACATAAATTATCAATCTGCTTATATCCATATTGACCTACTTGTTGTCAAGCTTTTGGATAGTGATTATGTCAGCTTCATTCATGTTCCAAACATCTAATATGCTCAAATTCAGAAGATGGTAAATGGTTTTCAAATCAGAAAAACTTTTCTACGTCATTCTTGTTAAGGCTTGTTATAAATATAAAAATCATAAGAGGAAGCTATCATAATTTTGTAATCATTTATAATTAAAACAATATAAAGCTAAATTAGGATAAAAATGCAAAAACAAGTTAACCAATAAAAAGTAAAAATTACAATAACTGATTTCTAATTTTGACTTAGAAATAAAATATATTAAAAGATGAAAAATATTTGTCATTATAGTTGATAATCCTTACTAAATAGTAATAACTGAACAAATATCTTATAAATTATGATGCATATATGTTAAAGTAGGATCGTTTAATTTTTTTCATCATCATCATTGGTAAAAACAATCAAACAAGAATGTTTTTCTCTGTTGCAGAATATCAGAATATTTTCATATTCTGAATTTTCTTCTACAATATCTAGATTTCTTATTTCTCCTGTACTTTTTAAAAAATCAATAATCTGGGTTGATTTGTTTTTGCATAATAAATATTTGTAAATCATAAAGTATAAAGTTTTTTGAAGCTTTTTTGAATTTTGTGCTCTTTCCAGTTGAAATAGTTATAAAATATGGAGATTTTCCAATCTTTTTTTTTGTACAATAGTTAATAAATCAACAGCTGAGATTTACAAAAAAAATGGAAATGTTGAAAAATTATATCTAACATAATAAACAGGGTTTTTTTCCTCACATAAAAGTTTAAAAATACTGTGTTATTTTCAGTTTATAATTCTCAAACCATGTTAAAGCAAAACAATCTTATATAAGTACTATGTTATTATGAGAATTTCTGCAATTTTATAACAATGTTCAAATGAAACACATTATGAAAATATTATATTATAGAAGTTGCCTATATTATATATAATTATGATTATTATTCATATAAAGCATTCTTGAAATAATATTCAAATACAATAAAGGTTTTTCTGTATACTCTCAGAAAAATGTCAATATTATACCAAAATCTGACAGCCTATTATAATAAATTTGATATATTTAAAAAAAAATTGCATATTAAAATCAATACATCAAAATTCTATATATAAAATTGTTTTCTTAATTATGAAAACTTTTTGAGTTAAATTTTTTAGAATATAAAAAATTTGTATAACTCTGTATAATATTACCATCATCAAATATAAAATATCTAGAGCTCTTAGTTTTTATTTCATTCTGAATTCAGATGTTCCTCTAATTAACAAACATTTATATTTATGAATATGAAAAATTTCATTTTCAAATTTCATGAAATTTCAAAAACTTTTCAATAATTTTAATGATAGAATGCTTTGGTAACTCTGATATAATGTAAAATTATACAGTTAGTTAACATATTGCAGCAATATTTCAAAATGGTAATAATTACATAAAAAAAAACTTCGGTAGAAATTTTAAATGTGTTCTATTCTGGATTTCGGATCGAACTTTTGTAATGAGCAGTACTGAAGAGGGACGCTATGTAATGTCCGAAAGTGCTATACCAAAATAAATTGTTCTTACTTTGCTAAATTGTGCT
>WUQG02040693.1:0-10679 GCA_011317285.2 Androctonus mauritanicus | reverse complement strand
ATAACGAATTAAAGTTAATTATAATTGTATAATTGGATTCAATTAACTTAGTTTGTTAAAGATAGGAATTTAAACTGTGCAGGATTTGATTATATAAACCATTATTATTAAAAGATGCATAGTAGTAGTTATCATTCAAGTACTGAATTAATTTAAATAGAATCGTTTATTAGTTAGATTAAATACGTTTAAAATCGATGATTAATATCGGATAATTCTTTTAATTATACAATTAAATTCGACTAATAACGTTTAACAGTTATATTTTCATTAAGTTTTGCGGGATGTTCTTTCTGATATCTCGATGCGGTTAAAAGACATAATTTCTAATTATAATTTAGTAAAATTTAATTTAATTCACAATTAAATTTTAATTGAAAAGAACTTATGGCGATTTTTATTCGATTTATTTTCTTACGGTCGAGTTTTATTTAACGTCTGATAAAACTAAATTAAGCACACAATATAAATTATCAACGAGAAAATATATATATAAATAATTACATTGCTTAAATGAACGAAATTAAATTTTTTGAAATTGTTATTACCTATGATGAATTATCAAAACCTTTAAACAATAATACGTTTCTGAAAAATGCAAAAAAAAAAAATCTATATATTTAATAGAATTAAACGGAACAACAATGTAATTAATTTCATTTCTTTTTATTTATCTATTTATACTTCGCTAAAAATTTAATTTATAAAGTTTCTTGTTATGCAGTAATGATGTTTAATTTTTGTTTTATGTATTTTTGTATTTAGAATTTATGACAAATAACGCTCTCTACTCTTCTAAAAATAAATTATCACGATAAGCTTACGTGTCATAAGTTCGCAACTTACTCTTAAAAAGGGAGGGAAAAAAAAAAAAAAAGGAAGAATTAAATGAAGATAAATTAATCCTCAGCTGAATTTTTATATATGTTTACAATATTTTCATCTCTTTACCTTCTATGCATCATTTTTGCATTTTATATAAAAATATATTAAAGCGTGTAATTTGATGTTCGAAACAAATAAGTAGAAAGTGAGAAATATAAAAAATATTATGATATACAGTAAATGTTTCGTGTTTAATGCTAAAGATGCTTGGAAATATTTCGTTTCAAAGTTTATTTTGTTTTCAAATGCACTGATCTCTGTTTGCACCGTTTTTTTACATAAAAATTATTAACCTTTAAGCAATCAGATGTGTAAGAAATGCTACATAGATAAGAAAAAATTGTTAAGTTCTTCTTTAAGTACAAACAAAAATCTCGGAATAATAAAATTTAACTTTGGTCACCGTACCATTTTATGACGTGTAATTTTATGTAAAAAATATTCTAGTAATTTTCTATTAATAACAGTAATCTTTTTACTGAGTTTCAGAGTTTGCTTTCCAAAATTATACCTATACAAAAGAGTTTTTTTTTGTGTACAGGTATGTTTATCTAACTAACAAAGGAAGCAATTTTTGTAACATATATATATATATGCGTGTGTATCTATAAAAAGTTAGTCAAAGAGTAGAACTTTTATACTTTAATACAGGTTAGCAAAGATAAGAAGAAAAAATGATTTAAAAATGAGTTTTTCGTACATTGTTTATTTACTAGACAAAATCAATATAAGAAAGAGAAGGTTCATTTTGATCGATTTTTTTTGTGGTTAACAATGGTTTCAAGTTTTCGATATTTATCTTCTTAGGGCGTTTTTCAACCACGAATTCTAAGCGATAATTTCCGGTTCAATATTTGTGGTATTAGTTATCTATCCCGTAGTAAATATTTTATTTATTTTTTTTTCCTCTAAAAATTTTTGTTTATGGCATATAAATTATATTAGATATAGCAGTTATTCTAAAATTATGCAAAAGATTTTTAAATAAATATTAAAAAAAAAAAAAAAAATGCATTTGTTGTGCTGTTTCGTTCCTTGTGGGCTACATATATTAACATTGTGCTACAGTTAGGATGGATTTATGTATACTGTTATTAACGCTTCGAATGAACATTATTGTTATAATGAACATGATTTTCTTGTACAGAATTTAATGTTGTTTAGAAAATGTTGCTTGATCACGTTTCGCAGTTATTCCTTTTTTTAATTTTCTTGAGTGTATGGTTATAGTATGCAAACATAAAGCACATTTCATACAAGAACGAACGATATCTTCAATATTTTTCGCTGAATTTTGCTACACTTTCACATACAATATAAAGACAAAAACTCATATTTTTAAATCCATTTTATCATCTTTCGTTTGATTTTTATCTACTGCAGTATCACTTTCTGCATATATTAATATATAAAATTTTGGTTAATTTTCTCACTCTCTCTTTCTTAAAGAAAAGTAGATTAAACAAAAAAAAATTAAAATTAATAACTTTTAAATCCGGGCGATAAAACTGAAACCGATATAAATAGCTTAATTTTTATGACGCCGATGAAAGAAAAAAGGGATTAAAAATTTTTTAAAAAATATATGCGGTAACATCTCAAGAAAATTCGACTCGAAAAAAGTAAAAAAAAATATCAAGAGAATTTATTTTAAGATGCTTTGTTTAAATATAAAGTTAGAAAAAAAATTTTTTTTTTTTAAATTTTGTTACAGTAAAAATTTTGGAGGATTATTTTTCTTCTTATATATTTTTTTTTTTTACAGTTAAGTTGCAGAGTTTAAAATATTCAAAAAAAATATAAATTTTTTTTTAATTCTACGGAAACTATTTTGATTAAATTCATATTTTAAAAATTATTTTATATTCCGAAAATATTAGCATATAATTTTTATAGAAAGTAATAATTTGAATATTTTATATCAGAATTTAAAATTTGTTTTGTTTTTTATATTAAAAAATATTAATATATTTCTCAGTATTTATTTTTTTTCCTCTTTAATGCTTAACAACACTCTAAAAATAAAGGGATGGAAAGGGAATAAATTTAAAAAAATTTTATTTGTTTTAAAAAATAATTTTAATATTTTTTAAAGTATAGCAGTTTAAAATTTTATATATATTTTCATTAAAAATAAAATAAATAAATATATATATATATATAATATTTTGTTAGATAGATAATCCTTTAGAATAAGTTTAAATAATAGAAATGAGAGTAATTAGAGTAAAAGCAAATTACTGTAGATGAAATATCGAATGATGGATTTCTGTTGTTAAATTCTACTGAAAATTAAATTATAATTAAATATTTAAATGGATTTTAAAAAAGTAATAATAATAAAAGAATGAAACGTCACAGAACAATTTCAAAAATAACAATGGAAAAGTACAAAAATCAACCAGTTTAACGTATAGACAAAACAGATGCCCCAAAAATGTTGTTGGAATCAAAACAAATGACGTAAAAACAAGAAAAAAAACTGTTTTCCATTTAAAATAATATATTATGATTATTTTTTTTTATATTAAATAATTATTAATGGCTTTTTTTCCCTTTCTAAAACGTATTTAAAAATAGGCATTGATATATTCGATCATATTTAAGATTTCGTAAATTATTTTCGGATGTGTTCTAGATGGGCGATAATGATGATTCTCTCAGGAGGAGAAGGGGAATAATAGTAATAAAAAAACCGATAACAGCATTTACGTAATGCATAAAAAAATAGGAAAAGTAGAATAATGTATTATAAAATATTTTGCCCTTAAAGAGCCAACACTGATAATGGATGGCTCTTGTTACAGAGATGATTTATAATTTTTTCCATTAGAAACAATAACGATATCGTGCCTAATTGCATTGCTACTTAAAAACAATAAAAACAAAATTAATTTTTATGCTGTCTTCTGCATTACCTACGACAAATCTTTTAAGTAATAACAACAGAACTGATGCTGCTTAATGTGTGCAATATTAATGATTTTGTTGTTTATCATTGATGGATTATTAACGTTTTTTAACGATGTCGTCGAACTTTAATACGCAAATGTATATAAATATTAATTGCATTAAGAAAATTTGTTTTGTATAAACATCGTATACATATGCAGCGGATTAAGAATTTTTGAGCGAAACCATTACGCAGATTATTTATTCTGCCAATGTTGGAGACGGTAATGCTTTTAAAAACTTTTGAACGATAATAAAATTAACTTCTTGGATCATTAATTAAATATTTAATAAATTGAAGTTTGCAGTAATTATTAAGGGTGTTTGTAAAATATATATAAAAGTCTTTCTCTCTGGAAACGTGGGTTGTGTAAATACTGCATTTAGTCATGTTTATTCGAGTAGAAGTAATGTTTGAAAAGCTTTATAGTTGTTTAATGTATTAAAAGGAAGTTAAAAATTGTCGCTGCAATTTTTGGTATAGCACCGATGCACGGATGTCAATCTGGGATATATTTAAATGCGTTACAATATCGGAAAAAAAATCGCAAAACTCGTACAAAACTTCAGAAAATCAGGTCTTATATAATAAGTTAAGTGCCAAACATGTCGAGTGATGTATCATATCAGTGCTACAACGCTTTATGTGCTGATAAAAAAAACTTTTTCAGCACATATCTAAAGCGTTATAGACAGATACAATCCATCTGTCGACACATTTTTGGCACTTATATAAACCGTTTTTAAAGACATGTCGTGACTTGTATACAGAAATGGACATAATTTTCGTTTAGAACAGTCCGTGTACGTTTCGTTATTCTCCATTGTTAACGCAGATTTTTAAACAGAGATTTTATTTTATGCCCGAATAAAATGGCTTTCAATATGAGCTTAAAACTTTATCGGATCGCATTTGACCCATCTCTTACATATTATTATTATTATCGATCTGCTTGCGGACATATAACAAAGATCGTCAATATTGATCATTTATAATAAGATAATTCCTATGATTATTGTTGATCACTCAGATCTGATTTAAACGGACCATATTAACGGAAGTTATCGTGACGAAGCGTATCATTACGAACGAGAAATTACTAACAAAAAGTACGTTAATTGGAGAACGTTAATTGTGCAATTAAAAAAAAAATTATGGAATTTCACATAGATCAACATATTTCGAACTTAATTACCTGTTTCCAGTTAACATCCCGTTTATATATTAGACATATATAAACGCATCTCGTGTCTTATCGTCTAATTAAAAGCTTAACTGGTGATGCTCATGTGAACTATATAATGAAATATTCAAAGCTCTATCTGACGATACCATCAATCCGAATTAAAAATTTCTTATTAATAAACTTAATTTTTCATCTGCTAGAAAGATAATTTGCATACGTACACATTTATCATATATGTACAAGTCAGCTACCTGAAATCTGAATGCCTCAAAGGTATTGAGGATTAATGATCGCCAATCGATAGAATCAACGTAATTATGCATTAACATCGTCCATTTAGTACGAACTTCATTCTTTGGATATACGAAATTTAATGAATATTAACGGATTAATAAATTATTATTATTATATTTTTTTAAATATATCGTTAATTAATTCTGCATCCAAACAAAACAAAAAAAGGAAGATTAAAATAAACCAATATTCTTTGCTTATGTTAAAACAATACATTCTTTATTTAAGAATGCCTGTGCAATTATTTACAGATCATTTGAAGAGAATTGTTTGCAGATGGCTAATTTAGATAGATAGATAAATCTCTGAAGTTTGTATGACATTATCTGGAATATCTCCAAAATGTTAGCATTAAAAACGAGTTTTTTTCTTTTTCTTTTTTTTTTTTTTATAGATTTTTACTTTCTAATGTTGATAATTTGCAAAAAAAAAAATTTTTTTAATAATAATTTACCTAATAGGAAATTTCGGATTTGAAAACGTTATCCGTTTTTTCCGGTTTTTTGAATTTTATGCCGAAGTAAAAAAAAAAATGTTATTCGGGAGGCGCGTTGGTATCTTACTTTTCGTGATTGAGTTGCAAGTCTATTTGATGTCGTAAATTTCGAATTCTCATGGGTCTTATTTGTTCGAAACGAAAGATGATATATAAAAGAAAGGATTCTTTTCTTTTATAAAAATAAGATTACTACTCTCTCGGGAGAGAATACTTCGAAAATTACGGTTGCATAGAAATCAAAACTCAAAACACAGTATTTTTCAAACGAACTTATCTGTTTTTATGTAATAGATATGTGATTACAGTAACTAAATTACGGATTCCCCAGAAAAAACTCTATTTCAGAAACGCTGCGGAGGTGGTTTCAAAACAAGAAATACGTCGATATTCTGCGACAGTTCATTTATCGGTTTACTAAAGGGAAATGTTTTTCATGTAAGCAGGTATTAAATGGTCTTTTTTTGGTTGACGTCCTGCGACATTTATTGTAATTTTGTTGTATGTTATTCTCTAGATTAAATATGGCAGATATCTTTAAAAATCTCTGTAAAAATTGCAATAACGTAATCTCTCTTCTGATGAGAAAAAGTTTTATTTTCGACAGTTAATTAATTTTTTTTTTTTAACTTTAAAAAGATTGCGGTTGGAAGAGATGAATATTAAGCATACTAACACACTATTATTGCATGTAAATTATTATAAAAAATGAGTTTTTCTATCAATTAATAAATGGTATGATTTATTTAGCAGCGATAGAAATATGTGAAGTTTAAAATGACTTCTGAATTTCCTCATTAAGTGAACGATAATATTTTTAATTGTAAAATAAACCGAGTAAACTGCAATACAAACAGAAGTAAAATTAATAATTTTGTGTGGTTTTTTTTAATTTTTATTTTAATATTGCTTATTGGAATTGCACATCTCTTATCGCTTTATTCATCCGTGACTGATGTAGATAAACAAAACGTGATTCATTAACTTTTATAAAAGAAAAATAAAACTCTGTGTAATGTTGGTTCTCTTAAACAAACCTTTGGAGTTTATTTAATTTGAGTCTTGGAAAATGTTTCTGTTGTTGTGCTTGTTCTAGAAAAGCTACTGTCATTTATTGTTTTGTTTAATTCTTCCAGACTTTTTTCTTGTTTTGTTAAATAGTAAATGAAAAAAAAAATTGTGTAACAATTTAGAGTGAAAAATAATATTTTCGCATAAGAAAATCTGCATTGTATTAATAAGAAAAAAAAAAAATTAAAAAAATTGCATCCTTTAAACAGCTCTACTTTAAATATAAATAATTTGCTTAAATTAAATATGATTGCTTTAGAATTAAACATTTAAAAACAAGTTAATGAATAGAAATTTCAGTAAGTTTTTATTTCGAGAAAAAAAAACGATAATAATTTTGCTTTGTTAAGAGAAATATTATGTACTATAGTAATGTAATAGATATGTAATTACAGTAACTAAATTACGGATTCCCCAGAAAAAAAAACTCTGTTTCAAAAACGCTGCGGAGATGGTTTCAAAACAAGAAATACGTCGATATTCTGCGACAGTTCATTTATCGGTTTGCTAAAGGGAAATGTTTTTCATGTAAGCAGGTATTAAATGGTCTTTTTGGTTGACGTCCTGCGATATTTATTGTAATTTTGTTGTATGTTGTATATGGTACATAAATATAGTTCACAATTTTTATATCACCTCTTTCATATATGATAAACTTTTATATTTTAGATTCGTTCCTAAGAATAAAAACAAAAAAAAAAAAAAAATTGGGGGATGGATTTCATATAAAAAAAATTCCTTCGTATAAATAATTGCTATTAAAATTAATTATAATCAGATTAACACATCTTAATTTTGTATTACGCGTATGTTAACTCTTTCGTTATTTAATAATTTAAAATATTTTACCAGATATTTGTTTTCGAAATTTATTCTGAATAGTTTGGAAGAATCCTTGTTACTAAATTTTGTGTTAAGAGCAATCATCAATCGTCTATTATCTCTCATCTTAGTTAAGTAGCCTCTGAGATGAGATAGTCACGAAAATATCAGATAATAAATTAGACAAATTAAAATTTATATAATTTATCATCTGATATTTTCAACAACTCAATGCTGAATCTACTAAATCTTTACAATATTCCTTGTTAAAGGAACGAAACTAGATTGGTAGTAATTTCTATCTGCATTTTTAAAGCTTCTAACTTAAAATGTTTCTTTTAATTTAATGTTTCTTCTAAGTATTGGAAATGCCTATAAAAATGCCTTAAACAATCTCTTTTACTATTTATTGCGTTATTGTTTTTTTTTAGATTTTTAGTTAAGTTCTAAGTATTTATTGTTCTTTTTTATATATAACTTATATATAGTATATAAAATGGTCTCATTATTTTGCTTTTTCTCGTTCTAGATTAGCTGCATATCTCAAGTTTTTCTCGTTTAAATATTTTACATATAAATTAAATCGATTTTCAAAATCAATCGATTTTAAAATTTAATAAACTTGACTAAATTGCATTTTTTCGAATTTTAAGAAAATTCGAAAACTGTATTTTCGAAAATTGGACGTGTTCGACTTCCTATTCCTTATAAACTGTCAAAAAAAAAAAAATATTTCTTTTTATAAAAATTATATTTAAAACAATGTTCTTTAATGAAAAAATTAAAACAAATCGCAAACTAAATCTAATTTCGTCGCAGAAAATATTTATAAAACGAGCAATTTGTCGTTGGAAAAAATCGATATTTTCTTGTTTACAAAGCAATTATAATGCTATTTGCTTAAAGCAGCAGCAACCAGAACAATTAAAAATAAATAAATATTCCAAAAAAGGACAAAAAACAAATTCAAATTTTCGACCTGATTCCTTAAATTTATTTAATTTTTTTTTAAACTCGTGTCGATTTTTTTTTTTTTTGTGCGCGGTCGCATTTTTCGAATTATATATAGGAACGTTTAAAAAAAAATTAATCTACGCTTTAAAAAAAAGCAAAATATTTGAAAGCTTCGGTTAGTTAATAACGTAACACGTATTAATTTTAAGTTAATCAGTTTCCGTCAGGAAAATTTACTGGAAGTGAAGTATATTCCCAAGGCATGTCGTAGGAAAATTGTATATAATAGTCGTATTCTCAAAGTGCAGTTAAACAGTCGACACGCTCATCCTTCAATTAAGAAATAACAAAATTAGACTTATAAACAAAAATTAGAAAATTTAATTTGTCGCTACGAAATTTTGATATTTCGAATAAAAAAAAAATAATAATAAATTTTATTTAAACATTCAGCCATGCTTGCGCAACATTATATCGTTGCGAAGAATGAATTACGTGCAAATTAAGGAAAGAAAAAAATAAAAATTTAGATAAGGAAAAGGTATTTTAAAATTTTCTAACAGTTATAATGCCGGCAAACTATTTGTAGAACAATCTATCTTCGACTTTATATATCGAAATATAGAAGAGACTATAAAAATAGTTTCTGCTTATATTGGAATGTTAGAATAATAAATATTCGCTTCAAAAGTGATATAAACGTATGTCGAATCGGTATACAATAACATTTTTATTTACACACCACCGCGAGGAACACTCTACTCTCTTTGCATGGTGGATAAGCATCAGATGATATATTTCTAGAAAACGTCGAAAAATTTCGAAAATTGTTCATGTTCTTCGGCAGAAGTTTAAAATAGAATAAATAAATATTGATCCATTTAAATGTATCCAAATTTCGCACATTAGTTAATTAACATAGTGCTGAATATCCTCGGTATGTAAAATGATAAACATAACCTTGGTTGCTTGGTTCAGATTATGGCAGAAATTCTGAATAATCTGAATCTTTAAACCTTTTCCGGTTTGGTGATTTTATTGCTCTAACTGACCTAAATATGAATTAACGTTTTGGACGTTTCACACTAATATTATATACTCGGTCGATGACGTGTTTTCGAAGAGATCACGTAATATCACGGATACCTAATTGGTTCAACTTTTATACCCAAGCAATCACCATCGGGAGTGCGTGATTGGAAAACAGAGCTGAGAAATGAAGTAGAGTGATTTACACCATTAACGTCTTAAACCCAGTTTTCCATTTTATACGGCACTTGCGAATGTTCTTAAAAAATAAATAAATAAATAAATAAAATGATCAACTTCGGAAAAATATTAAAATTACTTAAATAAGTGGACTTCAACTGTAGAAACTGCTCTTATTAATAATGTTATATATATTTCGATAGATTAACCTTATCAATGATGTATATCGTATATATTGTTAGATATGCAATAAAGATATCCCAAGGAAGAAACAAACAATGATGAAAATATTGTTATGTAAGTGTTGAAGCAAGTTAGATCATTATAGATTATTTACAAGATGACGTAACGTAAATAATACAGTAGAATCCCGTTTATACATTTTTGAAGGGGGTTGATAAAAATTATGTACAAGTGGGATTAACGTTAAAATGAAACTTTAAATGTTGAAAATATACATTAAAACTTAAAATTTGAAACGATTAAACTACATACTGTATTATATATGTTTTTTCCAAACATTAAAACTTAAAATTAAGAAGTTTAATTAACGATGACGGGCAAATACAATTATTTTGGCATAAAAAAAGAATCAATTGTAGTTTGTCTTTTGGATGCAATACTACATTCATAGATCGAGCCTTCATACGCAACTATTGTACACATCTTGTCATCACTAATGTTTTTTGATTTTATGTAACGTTGTGTTACTTCCAGTGTAACACAACATTGCATAACGTCGGTAGAAAGACTGGTGGGATAAGTTTTGGTTTGGTTTTACTTTTGTATTCATTCTACTTTCTATTTCG
>WUQG02040682.1:0-10680 GCA_011317285.2 Androctonus mauritanicus | reverse complement strand
CTCCTTGTTTTAATAAAAACCTTTATGAGTTTGAATTTCTTAGGTCTGCTTAATAGTGCTTTGATAAAGGACAATACTTATGTAATATACCGTAAAGAGCAGTAAGTGATTAGCTACAATTACATACATATTTTTATACAATTACATTATATAAAACTAAATAACATAATATTTATATATAATAACTAATAATATATAATATATAATTTTAGACTGAAGTGATTAACAATAAATAAATAATTTATTTCTTGTTAGCCATTCTTATTCAAAATTTTATTATTTGATTGGAAGATAAGTGAAAATATTTCACTAAATTTAGAGAATCACATGTTTAAAAAGTTTCAGAAGCATTACATTAATATATTAATATTGATTAAATTGAATTAATGTAAACTGAAAAATGTTAAAATATTGTTATTTGTATTCATACTGCAATTCTAGAATAATATAAACAAATCAAGCAGCCAAATTCCAATTACAGAAAAAAGTGTTCCTATTTACAACTGAATGTGGATTCTAAATTCCATTCTAAATAGGAATTCTTGTTCATGTAACTAAATTGATCTTAGTTTAAGTCAAAAACATTTTTTGAGATTAGTTCCTAAAGTTTAATTATATTTGATTTGTTTATTATTATTTGCATTACTACAATATATAGTTAGACATAATCAATCATATCTAAATCGTCATAGTCATTAAAATAAACAAATTTTCACTACTCTGTTTTATATTTATTAATCATTTTTAATGATTCCAGCAGCCTTCAGTATAATTCAATATGTCAAAAACTAACAAGTAAGTTTAAACTCATAAAATATATTAGAGAGAGATAATACTCTAAAGCAAACAGTAATCTATCACAGATGCCCACAACACTATCAATAGCCACATGGTATCTGTCATTGTTCACTGTCTCTCTGCAAATCAAGATTTTGAAAAGGCCATGTTATCAGTACTTTTTTCCTAATCCATTAATTAGAAAGTAAATATCTACAGCATTGGAAAAATATTTCTTTAATGTGATAATGCATCATCTTTGAAATGAAGCCATTAAATTTAACTAAAATTGAAAAGTTTTCTAAAATAAACATGCAAACTGAGAAAATAAAATTATTTAAACAAAATAACATCATTTATATGATGAATATGATGTCATATTACAGATTTATCTTTGAGTTATATCAATTATTATTGATCAAAATACTAAGTTTAAAGAAATTTTTTTTATTGAATGCAAACAAAAAGAAACATACATTAATATAATTCATAAATTTAATGATTAAAATCTAAGTTCTTTCCCAGATATAGTGTGTTAACTATTCTTTATATGTAATTCATTAATAAAAAATGAAAAATAAAGAAATATGAATATATAGAAATGGAACCAATTGAGATTTCTTTGATTTTATTAATTTTATATCAAAATGCATATTATATAATAGAATAGAGATCAACTGCCCAAACTACTGCTGCCCAAAAAAATTATAGTATTTAACTTTTAGTTCATTGGTTGTTATGCTGAAGTATTACCGCTGCCTGCATTTGGTTCAAATTATTTTTTTGAAAATTAAAAAGGGAAAATATATATATAGAGTATAGCATAATAGTCTTAATTTGTCATTACAGGAATCAAAAGTCAAATGCTAGCTTTAACTACTGAGTGGACATTTTTGTTATTATTTACAAATCATTTCCTAAATGATTTATTTTTTATATTATTTTTTATTATAAAATATAGTAATAATAGCTTTGCCTTATTAATGTAATTTAATAATATGTCTAATTACATTTTCTATGTAAAAACTGGACAGTCTCATATATGTTTAATCATCCAAATTATTTGATTAATTGAACCAATTTTTGTTTTAATTAGTTTGGATAATCAATTTTCTACTGTACTTAGTCTATATATCACATAAAATCAAATAATTAGCTATTTTTATGCTAAAACATTTTTTTTATTAATATATAAAAAATTACAAAATTTTTTCAGAACTTAGGATTACATTATATCACCACCACACCAAGGGAAATGATTATAATATAAGCATATTTATTTTTATTAATGTAAGAGAAAAAAAGATCTAATTAAAATTTTATTATTTTATTAACATTGCATTATCATTTACCAATTGCAGGGCTTACATTTTTGAACACATTACAGTTGAAATGCAATATATATAGAAGATAAAAATTATATTTTGCAGACATAAGGCACTTCCAGTTGGCAAGCAGCTTACTAATTGCTTCTCAGCAAACCGTCTTGTTGGAATGAGCTGCCTAACTAGATGGTTTGCTTAATTTGAATGACGTCATCAATCGCTGGATTTGCTGCTAAGCAAAGTAAGCGACCCCTTTCCTTGCTAGTTTTGTAGCATTCAGTTAGACAGCGTGAGCTGTTCAAGCGATGACGTTTGCTAGGTAAGCGCTTGTTCAGCAAAGTCATCAAGTTGCTTGCCAACTGGAAGCGCCCCTAAGTTTCTCCTACGTCTTCCACCATTTTGTCTAAACTACGACACTAACGACGAATAAGTTAGAAAGAAAAAACATCGAAATTATAAATCGTTACTTTTCTAAAGATTTGTCTAATTTATTTGATTTAAAACACCAAGTAAATTAATAAAAAAAACAGCTTTTGTTATTCATAGTATTAAATGGGCAGAATCCGAGTGTCTGGAATACGGATGTATTATCGATTATAATACGGCTATGTTCTCCATCCGAAAATTTTTCTCGATCCGCACGGGGTCAATGAATAGTAAATTCTATATCCGAAATTGAAACGTTGAATTTCTACCGTATTTTTGGGTGAGTTTCTGGCCAACAAACCGGAAGCCGCCTCACCAATCAACCGGAGACCTTACTCTCGAATTTTTCGAGTGTATGGAAGGTATCACCCGGTACCAACGCGTTACATCAACAGAAAACCCTACTGTCGACATTCGACACGCTACTCTCTTAAGGTGTTGGCCACACAGGTGGCGTAGAATAGCCCGGATAGCTACACCCCACCCGTTTTAATCATTTTTATTCTTTTAAATATTAAAATTTTTTTCCATGAGAATGAAAATTTGCCAATAAATAAAACCATATCCACTTTGTACAAATTAAATTTTTTTTCTCTTAGTTACTAAATTCGCTGCTAAGGTAAAATAATGGCGGGATTTTTATATTGTCATCAAATTATAAAAAGATAAAAAAATAGAAGAGGGTGTGTCAATTATTTTTGACCACGTACTGGTTTTAAGTTGTGTATTAATTTAAACACTGTAGTTAATTTTCACTTAAATAATCGAGACGCGTATATTCAAATATTTTTGATCGAAGGATAATAAATTAATGTAAGAATGGCAAAATTCTAAACTTTCTTTTCTCCTAACCCAAACGCAGGAAAGTTGAATGCTGGCTCCCAAACCAGCATTCAACTTTCCTGCTAACTCTCTCCATCATTCCATTAAATTTTGCTTGGTAAGATCTTTATCGAGTTTTCCGATGTTCATTTTTTTTTGTTTTATTCTACCCATGTCACCATCGTATCTTTCTGTTGTTTGGTCATTTTTCTTAATTTCTCCATTGTATTGGCACCGACTAGAAGGCGGGTGGTATTTTGTAATATTAAATTTGAAGGGCTGATCGTACTTTTAAAATCCCACCATTGGTAGCCACCGCGGGTCGAAATGGCCGGCCGTTATTTTATCTGCCCGATGGTGTCGGCCTAGTCCAGAGTACCGAATTGTCACCTTACCGTGTTAAACTTACCTGGTGAGTTGGAAGTGAAATGAGTTGAGCGAAACTCGAGAGTAAGGCCCCGGATATGTGGAATTACGGGATGGACGGAAGAGTTCGGACCCCACCAATAAATTTTTCACAGGGAAAGATCGAGCGTTTCCACCCCGCTCATCCGTCCCACGCTTTCTTAATGGTTGGATTTTATTAAGATGGGCGACAAAAATCACGCAAATTCTATAGCGTGATGTAGTACCATCGGTCGCAACTTAGAAAAGTCGGATCTCGGTCTGGGGATGTTTTTCAGATATAAAACAAAAAGGTAGGGGAAATAAGACTTCGCCAACTTTTATCCGTCGAGTTATAAAAGAGTTTTCTTTAGACGCCACATAGCGCCCAAAATAACGTAAAATGATTCCACTTGCCAGGAAAAAGTGATGAATAAATTTCATACGTTCTTTCTAATAGATGTTAGAAAGCGATTTAAAATTTTCTAGCTTAGTTGACTTTGGAAGACCAAAAAAATACTCTTGTGTGTTAGTAAATATCTATACTCTATTAAAAATTCAAGCGTTGTGTTGGTGCGATATTTGTCATTAACTGCGCAAAATTTCAAGTAGTTGTCTGGAACAGAATTATTTGGTTTAGAAAAAATTGAAAAGGATGGCGTTTCGATATAGTCTAGTTAGAGCGGGATTATCCCCAAAACAACTCTAATAATTTAAGTAGGCTACTTTGGCTACGGCACCACCAAAGAAGAGAACTTTTCTCCACCATTATTCCAAATTCCATGGCCATGGGTGTTCTTCCCACCCAGATTTTGAACGCATTAATTCAGTCCATCTTCCCATATAAAAAGCCATTTAAATTTTACCACTTTTTTAATTCTTATTAATTTTTAGACACGACTCGGGTTATCATCGGGATGGCGCTAGAAAATCGAAAGGATAACCAGTTTCGAGTTTTAACGTAAATAAAGCATTACCCACAATTTTTATCTATTTTTTATTTCCATTTCTTTGGATACAAAGGAGCGTCGGCTGTCATACAATACCCCCATTTTTATGGCGGTTAGGGCCAGACGTGTGCCCTTTTCCGGGTTCCTGTTCCGAAAATAAAAACGGCATTAATAAAAGAGAAGTGGAAACTTTCCATAAGAAACTGCGTTTTCCTCACCTATCGTCGGTAGTAGTACGGGTAGTCATCGGGATATCCGGAACTATACGAATAAGGAGAGTAGTAGAAGTTGTCGGGATAATATCCGTATCCGTAGCTAGGATAGTATCCGTACCAGCCGTAATTGGGGTAGCCGTAATAATCGTATCCGTAGTAGGAATGGTGACCATCGTGATAATAGGCCACCGACGAGTCGTGGTAAGGATGGTGAAAACTGCATCCGACCAAGGCGCACACCGCCATAAACACCAACAACTGAAAGTGCTTTCGGTTTAGACGGAGCGCGGTTAGATTTTCCAGCTATTTTAATAGAAAGAGAAAGCTCTTACCTGTTTTCCAGTCATGGTCGACGGTGGGATGCGTGGCCACCGCTCTTTCCCTACTTATAGGCTTAGAGGCGGCGGAACTACTCCGGGAAGCGTAGAGAAGGCCAGCCATCCCCAAGGACGCCAATGACGACAGGTAGTCCGCGCGCCGTTGGCCGGACCAACCTAAACAATCGACGATTACACAACCGAATTGTTTAGACGGAGAAAGGAACCATTCTTACTCAATCTCAGCCATTATTAAACCGTTTGGAGGCCGTTATTCGTCCTAAACCGCGTTTGACCGGAACTGGCCGTAGACGAGCGTCCGAGCTTCCCGCCTGACTCGGGAAGCGGGAGGAAAAGCCGACGGCGTTCTAACTGGTATTTATTTGTTATTGGTCGGCTTACACTCATCCGGCCTGTTAACCAACAACTATTATCATCAAAAATAACAAATACCGTGGCAGCTTAAATCCAGGACCATAAGGAAAAGGAGATCGATAAGTTAATCCCGGCCAATAACGGTACAACGGGCTGGGGCCCGCTAGCGGCTTATACGGTGACCAAAACTGACGTCATAAATAAAATAAATAGACGGATGAATTTATGGGCCGAGTGTAAGAAATATAAAACCGGCTAAGATTTAAGAAATTACCAAAGCCAGATATCAAACAGGGCTGTTTCTATAATATTACTCGAGCTTCGGTCAAAACTTTCCCATGGAAGAGGAATTTTAAAGTCTGATATCCATACCGTAAGCCAAAATAAATACTTGGTACTTAACTTATCAAATTTACCGGACACCACGCGTGATGGCTAGTCTAGGATGACGAATTCGATCAATTCTGGTCGAGTAGCCCAGTGGTTGGCCCGGGGTTTCCATCGAGTAATAAGTTCGGCTTTAAGCCATCGAAGAAAATAAGTTGGATAAATAATCCCGAAACCGAGGCGCGTCTATAAAACTCCGATATATGATAAAAAAAAAGAAAGGAAGATGGGAATGACAAATGGAGATTTGTTAACCGGGCCGAAAGTGAAAGAATGAAGAAACGACGGCTGAACCCAACCCGACTTATAAGTGCCGAGTAAAGATAATTTCCTACGCCGTGACTGGGGAGGATAGGGCCACACTGGCCACAAAAACCTTATCCCAGCTACGGATTGGCCACTAAACAAAGGAGCCTAGATCCAGCCTGGTATCCTGGGAAAGCTTCTCCTTGGAAAACCTACCGAAACCGATAGAGACCGTCGAAGTTAAAGGCCAACCAGTGCGGGGTGTGCTAAAAGTGAAAAACAGTCATCCTATAATTAATTAGAAGCGCAAAAGATGGGAAATTTATCGACTACATTTGGAAAATTAGGCCAAAATCGTTTAAAAAGTAATACATTGGGCCATATTTATCAAACTGGCCAAATTCGTTGGGCCGGTAAAAATGAGAAATTTATATTCGATTCACCCAGACCGTAGGTGATGAGGCCTAATCACCGATTAATCAATTTTCCCGTCACATATACATTATAGGTGGATAGGCCGTATTTATAATAAATTTTACAGGAAAAACTTAAGTAGCAAAATATAATAATGGCCAGGGCTTAACCCATGGCAGGCGCTGGCTTAAATAAATAAATAGCTGGTCATTATTAGTAAATAAATCCTTGATATCGAGCCGTAGGGATTGGGTAATCCTTTGTTCTCCCTTACGTGCCATTTTATGTCCGGCATTGAAAGTCTATTATATATAGAATAGGCCTATGGTCACCATTCCGTACGGAACCGAGTGACAATTAATTCTCGGTAGTCGGAGGCCGTCCTTGGCTGCCAAATATCTATCCAACCTAGTCACTGCCTTAAAACTTGGAATAATTTTCTTCGCAATATCAAAAGTTTGTGAGATAACTTCATACATGTTCGCGAAACGATTGGCAGAAGTTTGAATTGAAATCGCTGCTTATTCAATACTCAAGCTTAGAATTCAGAAGCGAGAAAAAATTCAATTTCCAAAACTAACTTCCAGCTAGTTTATGATTATTTCTGAAAAAATGCACAACACTGATTCTGATATTTTGGGATTTTCAATTTCCAATTGTCAATAAAAACATAAAAAATTGTACTCCACAGATTCTGAATCGCCAAGACTTGAAAATAAGGAAATTTAGGATTTTTGAACTGAACATTGATGGAATTCCTTACTTCTTGCTTTGATCTTCAAAAGCATACACAAAAATAAAATACTCCGAAATTTATTCATTGAACTAGAATAAATTTTCAGAAGTCAAAAGTCATAATGAAAATTATTCAAGTGACAAGCTCATGTTTTGGCTAGTGTAAACAAATAATCAATTCTATATTCGAAAAAAAGTTTAAAAATTCCGCCCCTCGTTGATACATAAAAAATTTGGCAACGTGCCCAAAATCTTTAATGGTTTTGTTAAAGATCTTGTCACTGGATTCAAATACAATTTCTACGTTATTCTTCTGTTTTTATCATCAAAAAAAAAACATCGCAGGTTTTTCTTTCTCAACGCTGCAAAATCATCAAAAATGTCAGGAGAGGAAATTCGTTATTTTTACCCCCCTCACTCTAAAATTTTATAATTATTAAAATTCTCCTCCTTGGAGCCAAAATATGTGAGCAATTTTTCCGCGGGGAGAGACGAGGTACAGACTGAAATTCGCGAAATCTTTTGTTTAAAAATGGGAAAACTCACCTTCTGCTCCCGGAATCGCGAAAATTCCCAGGACGAACAGCAGAACCAGAAATCCAACGTTCATCGACGAGAATATCCTCATTTCTCTTTTATCGGCATCTACGAGCTTTTCGCCATTGTTTGTATTTCTATTTGAATTTCCGTTGCTTCTCGTCCGGCGAAAATTTCCATCCCCTCGTGAGAGCATTTCTTTTTGAAAATTCCGGCGCGGTAATCGCGAAAATTTTCACCTTTTTTTCACCCCGGCAATTCTTGTTCTTTATTATTACGTATCGTATGGTACACGTATAGTAATGGTTGGACCGGCTCCGGCTAGCCACCGATACTTTTGCCGGTTTTGCGCTTTTTCGCACGAACACTTTAACCAATAATTTTCTCTCTCTCTCTCTCTCTCTCACCGTGCTTCACTTGTTTTGTTATTATGCGGTAGTTATGATTATTACGAAAGCTCGCCGGGCGCTGCACCCATGCTCGCGATTTTCATTTATGCATAAAGCTCTCACAAACACAGATGCACAACAAATATTTATAAACCGTTGTATAAATTTTCCGATGCACGTTTTTTTATCTCGCGAGCTTTTTTTGGGTTTTTTTTGCTTCCTCTCACATTCTCAGCTATAATTCGTCTGACGGATGCAGAAGTGCAAACTTTCGCTGCTTTTTCTTTCTCAGGAGACAAAAGCGCACGTCTTTTTTATCTAGCGCGCGACAGACGTGAATATTTGAAGAGTCTTTCGTCGCCCGCACTTTTTCCTCAATATTCACGACTTTTGAATTTCGGCATTTTTTTGCGTGTATTTTTTTTTTTTTTTTTTTCTACACACCAGCACTTCTTATCGTCGTCAACACTCACGTCATTATAAATAATTTTAAATAAATTTTGGTAAACGACAAAATTTTTTTCGCGAAATGGAGAGCCTCACACCGGCACTTGCTCTCCTGGTTAAGCGACAACTACCTTAGCAGAAATTTCGCTCGAGCCACGGAGCTGTCTTTCTCCCACCCACTCTTGCCTTCTCTCTCGCTCTCTCTCTCTTTCTTTCTCACTTTTCTACCCTTCCGACGTGCACACCGTGTGCGGCGAAAACTGGAGCGCGCGCGCAAGGGGCTCTGCGATATAAATGTGCATCGCGGATGATATAATGCAAGAGAAAGAGACGGAAAGATATCGCGCGCAATACCATCGGAATACGCGCGCTCGCATGTGTGTGAATAAAAAGTCGTATCTTCTCATACGTGCGTGTAATTCTCGTAGCTGGTGCGTCGCCGCGCACCTGTCGTCCCATGCTTATTCCCACGTATCCACACATACACACACACACACACACGCATACGTGTATTATATGAATATGTGTGTGGATGTGTTTTCAGTGCGGGGGCATTCGCACGGGGTAGAGGAAAACAAGTGCGTGAACGAGAGACGATCATACGAGGAATGCAACCGTGACTTAGCGAACCCTCGATATTTAATCAGCCCATTTTTAGCTAATTGAGCCCCTTTTTGCCGGCGAATTATCCATGAAGTAAATATTAAATCCAGTCCATCGGACCGCTATTCGTCAAGGGATAATAGAGGCGTTGAACTCGTAGAAAAAAAAGAAACTGACTTTGAGTCATTGAAAAGCGTTGTTTTTCCGTTTCGCGTTGCATCGAATTTTAGCAGAATCGACACAACGGATAAATCGCAGTATATATTGTCAAAAGACCCCTCTTGTGCTTCTAAATCGAATTTTTCTTGACCCAAGAGGAATTTCTTCTTGTTGTAAGATGATAATATTCCAAACCAAATTTTTTTTGTCGTAAGAATTTCCCTTTTTTATGATCTTGTTTCAAGAATATTTCATTCGTGTGTTTCAAAAAGAAATTCCCCCAAGTCAGGATGATATTCTTGAATCAAGATTAATATTCTTGATTTACACATGCATATTACAAAAATCTCGTAAAGATTTTTTTCAAGCTAATTCATCGAATGCAGAGTTTATTTAAATCTTGACTCAACAGTAAGAGGTCAAGATTATTGTCCTCTTGAGCCAAGAAGAAATCATCTACTCCCAAAATCCTCTTGCCTCAAGAGGAACTTTTTCACTGTGTCTCATTCAAAACGCCCAATTCCACAAAAACGTTTCCATTTTCTCTCCCTTTTCAAAATTTTTCGCACTCACGTGACCCACCCACGCCCCATTTAAACCCGATATTTCCAGCTCTCCATAAATTTCCAAGACGAATTAACATATTATTAATTTACGAGCTGTAAAAGGTAATAATAATGGCGCGTTTCGCGTTAACGTCTTTTTAACACCGGTGTGACGCTTTCCGCATGATTTCATTAGCTTCGAATCCGGAACTCGTCGTTCCTCGTGCGCGCGACAAAAACCTCGGGATTAATTATTATTTAATTCCGAAAATCGCCCGAAACGAAATTTATCGCCCCGCCTTTGTTTATTATGTAATAATAAAATGGATTTCGGCGTGGCGCACAATAAAGCCCGCGCTAAATATTTATATAAAATGAAAATTTCATAATTCGCCGCGCCAAAGCATATTATAAATATAATCAGCGAGCGCGGCAATGGGCGTAATGCACGCGCATTTAAATCTGGCTGCTGCATCCGATAATTATGACGCGCGCGTATTGGTTACTACGATATATATGCCAGCGCGCGCTCTGCCCCCCGAATATTTATACAAAATATATTTAGACAAAATTATAACGAGCCGCGCAATAAAACGGCTAATTGGCGGTGTATATCGCCCTCAAACA
>WUQG02040671.1:0-10680 GCA_011317285.2 Androctonus mauritanicus | reverse complement strand
CAGGCCCGGCCGTAGAACTCCATCCTTCAACCATCTGGTTGACCCTAAATTGGGTATGGGCCAGCCTGTGATGGACTCTAAGTGGCCACCGCCAGATAAAGAATATGCGGCTTAACTAACCTAACCGAGTGCATAATTTCTATCTTGAGAGACCAAATTCTGTTCCAAGTTCCAGATTTTTTTAGTAAAGTCTGGGTTCAGCCTTTTGAAATCTGTCGTTTAATCCTTCGGCAGAATCCCTCAGGGATATTAATGATCTCGTGATATGAAAATGACCGCCGCCAAATTATTCATATAAGATACGATAACATACCGTAATTGAATTAACAAAGAACATACCAACCACAAAATATGGAAAAATATAAGTTATAGGAAGTTTGAGAAAAATAAAAATATGGTTTATAAATTTTCGAAAAACTGACTTTAAAAGAAAAAGTTTTTTTTTTTTTCTTATTTATTCATAAATGAGTAATTCTAAATAATAATTACTAAAAATATTCATTTACATAATACAGCTATTTAAATAAACTAATCAAAAATATTTCACTTTAAATCAAAAGTTGGATTCAATATAATCACTATAACAAATGCTCAAATATATCTTCAACAGATAAATAATACACGAGTCTAGCGTTGAAGTTTTCCGCCACATTACTACATTGAACTGTAATAAAGATTTGAACTAGTTAGATATTAAATTAATTATCTCACTGAATCTTAAAGAATATACCTGTATTGCGGCGGCAGTCATTTCCGAATTTACCAGGGTTCACCCGTACCTGAGAGGAACCGCCGAAATATTGAAGGATTGAAATCAATAGTGGAACCATCTGAAAAATCTTGATCCTGATATAGAATCTGGTCTCTCAAATGGAAGTTTAGCATGCGGTCACTCAGTCTACTCATAATTTTTTTGCTGTTTTTCTCACGAACTGTTCAAACTGATTTACAAAGTTTAATCCGAAAAACTATTTTTGTTTAAATCAATACATCTAGGAGCAGGAAATTGTCATAACCTAAAAGGTTATAACAATTTCCTGTTCTCTAGATGCACTAATTTAAATAAAATAATTTTCACGAAGGTTTTTAATGTAACAAAACTGGATGAAACAACTGGGTGAAGATTTTACAACTGGAAGGTTAATGTAACAAAACTGGATGTAAGTCTGTATTAACGCAGTTTGTAAAACTGCATTAAATTTATGATGTGCTATCAAAATCGACACCCATTATATATATATATCATACGAAATAGTAATTTAATAAGGGGGAAATAAAAAGAAAATATTCAGTAATTTGAGAACACAGAGCGAAGTTTTAAATATGAAAATTTAATACCATTATTATTTGTTTCTTATTGTCATAGTACTCGACTTCACTACTATCATTCCATCGATACATCCTTCATATTTTTTTTTTATTTTGAAATTCGATCATTTGTCTAAATGTCTAAATCATCTCAACAAATCTGTCATATTTTCATTCTTTTATTTTTATATCATACTTTCATTCATTCATTTTTTTATATTATCTCTTCTAATTTTCTCAAGTAATTAAATATCCGATCCCAACTTATATTCAAGTTACTCTATGGTTTTCTTAGTATAGCTAGTTCTTACAACAAGACAGAAGTAGCTCTTGTATGTAATCATTTTCCTTCTTTCGATAAATTTATATATCAATGAATATTTTTATTTATTTCTCGCAATAATATTTCCTTTATTTATTGAAGTAATGAGTAAGTCTTTGAAGATAATAGAAAACGCTTATATTTCTGTCAAAGAATGTATTTTCTTTATTTTTAATAAATAAAAAGATTGCTATTATAAATAGGAGCAAAATGTTTTTGTGAGTAATATTTTTGGAGGTGAATAAAAATGACAAATAAAGGAACACACAGTAAATAGAACAGAATTGAATATAAAAGTGATTAAATAAGTTTTATGGTGGAACTGAACTGATTGCTGGAAGATAATTTTGATAAATATATGTAAATAGTTTATTTATTTATTGACTTGAGAGATAGCAATGTGTTCTTTACTTTTTTCTCTATGTATGTTGTTTTCATCAATTTTTTTCTCTCTGCATTGCATTTCAAATTCTTTCTCACATCTTTATTTCTAGTAGCAATCATCACTTAACTGTTATGTTTTTCATTTGCATTTACGGATATTTTCACATCTTTCCACTAAGCATTCATTTTCTCATATGTCTTACTTGTGCAATTCCATATACTTTTGATAAATTTTGTAAAACAATCTCCAAGCATCTTTCTTTTCTGTTTTCTTATATTCACCCTGCAATTGTTTTGTTCGGAAATTAACTTATTTCCAACACTTTCTCATATTGTATCTGCACCTGCTCTTCTTATAGTCTTTCTGCTTTTACCAAGTTTCTCTTTCATTTATTTTCTTTTTTCTTTAAATCATCTTTTCCAAGATCTACTCTTGGCACAAACAAATTTCAATATGCGTTAATCAGAAAAGTTTTGAAAAGTTGGTAAATAATTTAGTTTGTTTTTCTAAACAAAGAACCAAAATGAAATTCGTTTTGAAGATAGAATTTAAGATTTTCAGATCGAAAATCTGATTTACTAAAACTATCTGTTTTTTCTTATCGATATCTTAGCAGATATCGCCTCATTTAAAATAGATCTTTCCTGAATATTCTGAAATCCTATTCGCCTTCTGAAACGTTATGTTCAACTGATTTCATTCACTCACCTATTAAAATAGAATTGCTTTCTTCTTTTAAATTTTCATAGTTTGAAACATTTGTGATTGTAACTATGCATTTAACTTTTACCCATTGCAAAAAAATTACATTCTCCAATCTATATCTTTTATACAAATTTGATAGTTGACAGCATTAAATCTCAAATAAACCTTAACAGCGTTGTCCGTCGAATTTGTTGCATGGGTAAATGTTGAAATTATATTCCAAGAATTTGTAGTATTATGTTAACATTAATCCATAGAAAAACTTTTATGACGAACCTATCGATCCCAGACTTTGCAGTGTAAGTGATTTCATCGTGGGTGTGGGTAGTTCATGATAGGTTATGAAATGATCTCGTCATTTAGTAATCTGCATATGACAAAAAAATGATATAAAAAATTGAATTCAGTAATTAATTTTACCTAAATAAAAATGCGATAGAATAATGATTAGATTTTATTTTATTATAAAAGCACCTAATAAATTCTTTGACTATAAAAATCGACCATTGACTCATGAAAGCTTTTAATCTAACAAATCCATATTTTACTTTTTACTAGTTCTTTGTCTATTTTTTCGTAATTGTATTTAAAATTCATTCTTAAAAACATCTCTTTCTAGACTGCAAATTCCAATACAAAAAAATATTATTTACTTTCATTTACACTTATATTTTTCACTTGGACTTTAACATGTGGCCATCTGGTTTATAAACAAACTTGTATCTAGTATATAAAAGTTTAGTATGTGACCACGTCCATGCATCTAAATTTCTACAGAATCCTGATCCCGCATATAGGATTTTTCAGGGAATCCAATCCTAACCGTTGAATCCCATTCTCTAACCTGACAATACCATAAGTCTCAAGTTTTGTTCATCCCCTTCAATTTGTTTTTTTTTTTTTTTAATTTTTCATATATCAGTTCTAATTTTTTTTTTGATTAATTTTTCTTGATTATAATTAGTCCATTTATTTTAGTAATTGAAATTTGCTGTTTAACGCCATTTGCATTTAGACCTTCATAACAGATTTATAATCATTCATAATTTAGTAATTTTATTACATCAAATCTAAATTTCATTAAGATTTTATGTAATAAGAAATATATTATAAAACCGACTTTTATTCATCAAATAAAATTAACTGTATGTTTCTGTATATTATCAGCAAAAATGCAAATACAATTTAACGAAAGATTAGTTATTAAAAAATTTCTGTAATATTGTTTTGTCATAAATTATCACTTCTCTTTTAACAGATTCTAGCTTCAATACCTTACGAATGGACGAAAGCCAAATTAGTGCTATTTTCATCCGTCAGAATAATATTAGTGCCACTTTTAGCCATGTGTGCTGCACCCAGAGGTGATCCTCTATTGAAAAACGAAGAATGGGCCATGGTTCTCTCACTATTTTTAGGTCTCTCAAACGGAGTATTTGGTTCTGTGCCCATGATAGTTGCACCATCTATGGTGCCAGACGAACAAAAAGAATTAACAGGTAAACATTTTAAATCATAAAACAGTTATAGTTTTCGAGGATAAGGAAGAATTTTAAATTATTTTGATGATTGTAAATATTTTTATCATCTATATTCTAGCTCAGCTAAACTGCTAATATAAAAAAGATATACAGATATTTTAATATTTTGAAATTTTAACCAAAATAAACTCAATGTTTCTTGATTTCATCTATCTGTTTCTTTAAGATTATTTAAGATCTTCGAAAATATTTGGTGTAGACTGCAATTAGAAATTTTTGGTATTATCGACTATCCCGCTTATCATTAATGTTTTGTGAATAGAATCAACTTGATGTATAAACTAATAAAGATAAACAACGTAGAAGACATAAAAGACATTAACTAAGCAAACGGTTTTGGCCTACTTTCTGAAAATGTCCTATTTTGAAATTAATAAAGATGCGGGATTAAAATATATATTGTTATAGTCATCTACAATGGCACGATCTCTTTATAAAATGTCATAAAAATTTACTAAATAGGTTTAATAATTTAGAAAGAAACTTAACGAAATTTAAACTTTTAAATGGATGAAAGTGCAGAGTTAATTAATCTTTTTCATGATTGTCTTAAATCGCACGACTCCTTCAATTGATTGATTTTTATGAAATTAGTAAACGTGCTAAAAGTTCCTAGTGAAAATAATTCATATTGTAATTTTGATTAGGGGATTTTGCTTGTTTAAATCACTGGTTATCGTGGATTCTCCCTGTAATTAATGTATTAGTGTGACATAAATTTCCCTAATGCCTTTTACTATTATGATTCAGTGTTAAAAGTCTACCATTTTTAAATGTTAAAGCTACAAAGTTAATTGATGTGTCGTCAAGATCACCTATGAATTCACCATCCTACAAAATTTCATTAAAATACATCAGTTAATTCAAAATATATTATTTCAGTATAATTTGAATGTTAGACATTTTTAAATGATTGAAATTGTAGGTTATATCTAGATTTTAAATGCAGAAAATTCTTATCAAATTTCATTAATATCTAATTACTTAATCTTCTATAATTAATTAAAGAATTATTAGTGGGGAACACAAAATGCCACCAACAGGGCGAATTTTCAAAAAGTCAGATAAAATAATGTCTATTGGTTAATTCATAATCTTTAATTGTTGCAAACTTTTGTAACGATCCGCCGGCTGCGTTGGAAGTGCTGTTCTTCACCCTGGAGGATTCGAGTTCAATTCCCGAGTCACACTTCTCCAAAAATTTTTAGGAAGAGTTCGCGTCTGGTTCGTTGAATCCTATCCTCCATATGACGGCTGACTCCACCAGAGATATGAGCGGCCCTTGGTTGGCACTGGAATGCCCTGCCGCTTATTACCTATCAGGTGGAAAGCTGCATAAAGTCACATAGAAAAAAATTTGTTATAGCAAAAAAACTTTATTATAATAGTATTGTCTTGTTTTAATAGTTTCTAATTATTGAAGAAAGATTATTAATTAACACGAAACATTATAGTTTACTTTCTGACTGAAACTGAGGCTTGCAATATCACTCTCCCCCACTAATTGGTAGATTTTTATGTAATTTGATACTGATGTTCTAAATCTAAAGCTCACCTCGATGCCGCATTATTTCCATTATTTAATCCTCTAGCTTTAACCATTATGGTTTCTTTTTTGATATTTTTCTACCCTTTTCCAGTCAATGAGATTACTAAGGGGCAGTTAAACACGAGCTGGAGGGGTCCGAATGGTGAAGGGCGGGAATCGCTGGGCCGGGCCAAAACCCTGAAAAAATTTTTCGTGAAATGCTGGACCCGGGTCCTAAGAAGCATGCCAACGTGCAGTGACGTTATCGCGCAGCCATCCGGCCGCCAGATTTCTGAGGTTAAGTTAGTTTCATTTTTTTGTCAACAGATGACGCCACACTCCATTCTGGAAGACTACTATGTGACGGAGCAAAATAAGCCCTTCCACAAGCTGCCCACCCCTGCGGAGGGATCAGCCGGATTGTGAAGGACGGGGATCGACGGGTCGGGCTTGGACCCCCTGATAAATATATTCAAGGTGGTGTGACCCGAGACTCGAACCCGGGTCCTCCAGAGTTGAAAGCCGTAGTGTTTCCACCCTGCCCCATTAGTTTCATTAAGCCGACATCTCAAGGGATATTCTGTATCTAGCAATGCCACATCACAAACTAGTTGACCCATGATATGGTCAACCAAAATATCGAAGGATGAGGTTCATCACGCTGGGCCTGGATCCTTCCTGAGAAACGAAGTGTGGGACCCGATCCTCCAAGGTATAAGCAAACGCTTTATCATGCGACCATCTGGCAGACTGAAATTTCTCAGATATTCTCTGAATATATACTAAATTATTCATTAGGTTTTTATGAAATTCAGAAGAAAGTCGTGATTGTTGATGATATGCATAGAGATCATTACCAATCACATGACCATCCTTCATATCAATTGTTTATTTTCAATCATTTAAAAATGGTGGCGTTCAAATTTTAAATTATTTTCCTAATATCTTTTGTTACTATTTGATTTTAAAAAAATTAACAAAATGGTCAAATTTTAAACAACATTATGAATATCCGCTATTTTTAAGTGGATTAATCTATCTACTGAGATTTCCCTAATCGGAAGATTTACCGAGATTTTTATTTTATATCATTGACCTGAGATGGCGGTATAGAACAAAGCAGGAGCAGCATACAGCTTACCTGCATTGCACACACAGCTGTTAGATGATAGCTTGGGTGTAGTCATCCAAGATGGTAGTATATTTAGATTACTTATATAAATTACTTGCATTTAAATATTACTCATTAAATTATCACTATGTATGCCAGCTAGTATATAATACTAAAATATATAATTTAATCTTTTAATACAGTATTGACAGCGTTTTCCAAACTGTGGAGCGCATCCCATTAGGGCCCGCAACAATTAATGAAAACATCAATTTTGAGACAAACAAACAAAACAAATAAATTCAAATTGATATCGAAAAAATGAATCAGCATAACGATTATAAATATAGTACAAATATCTATGTACCCAGAAACTTTCTGCTGTAGATGTTTTAAGGACAAAATATCGATCTCATTTAGTGATTGAAAAAGAATTACGATATCTTCAATGACATCTAGATTTGAGAGAATTTATGCTGAAAAACAAGCGCACCCATCGCATTAAATATTATATTGAAACATGTATTCTACTTTTCGTTCTTTTGTAAAATTTGTTTAACTATTAAAAATCGTTACACCATAATAAATATATATTTTTTATGTATAAGAACTTTATTTATATAAAATATGATATATTGTTTTGTAGTATTAAATTGTAAGTAGAAAGTATTTATAAAATTAGACTGTTATGAAAATGAGGAGCGTACCAATTTTTTACGAAAAAAAGGGGGGTTCAGACACAAAGTTTGAAAACCACTGCCATAAGGAAAAGTAATTTAAATTCTCCAGGAAAATTATGAAAACTTTTACTGTAAGTACACGCAAAACAAATTAGATATATTTTTCGTGAATTTGTTATTTGATATTTCTAATCCTTTTTGAATTAAATAAAAAAATATTTTAAATAATATTTTTATTTTTATTTTTTATTTTTCAAATTCTTTAATTTTGTAGTAATACTATAAATTGTTTCTAATAACCTTTTCTAGAATGCTTGAATTCAAATGTTATATTTTAATACATTTTATTTTTTTTAAATTATTTTTAATTCGAAAAAAAAAATTAATATACGTACCGATAATACAAATTTTATCGCTACATAGTACACTATTAAGTTAAATAATTTATAATTAAATTATAAATTTGTTACTTTTATGTATTTATCTATATAAATAAATAAATAAATATATATATAGATTCAAAAAAATAATTACTTTCAGAATCCTCGTCGTTCGCGTGCTTATGATAGTCATTCTTAAATTTTTTTTTTTCTATATTTTTGAATATTCACGTGCGAAACATCTGTGTCCTCGGGACGATTAATTGTTCGCAAATTTTGTAGGCAAATGTTTTAAGACTCAAAAGAAAAAATAAAAAACTCTTATCATAAAAAAAATAATGACTCTTAAAAAAAATAAAACTTCCATATTTTCATAAGATCAATCGAATAATTAATGGGTTATATCTGTATAACGAGGTTGTTTGTTATAAATCACGTGACCAGATAAACTACTGTTGGCTCGTGCATAAAGATCCACATTTATCGTCTGCCTTTCAGAGCTGAGTAGTGAAAGTAAGTATGACACTGTTTCTTCTATTTTATTATAAGTAAAAGATAATATTTTGCAATTTTTGCTTTAAATCCGTTTTTTTTCTTACATTAAATTTAGATAATGTTACCTGTTAGTTCATTATTAATATTAAAATTAATTAAATGATGCCAGTGTACCTGTTTAGAGATAAACTGAATATCTAATTTTGAGAATATCAAATTAATTGTCAATTAATAATTTTTTTATAATATATTTTTAAATTTTATAATTGCATTACTTAATCATCGAATAAAACCTATCTAGTTTGTATTTTTTAAAAATAATTTATAAAAATAATGTTTGTTTATTATGAGTCTCCTTCACATTTATGTTATGTATATTCTATATAATTTTTTATTACATCCATATATTCTATTAAAGATTATAAAATAAATTTTTGGTTATTTTTAACAATCAATAATAATAATAATACATTATATTTTAATTTCTAGATGTTTGATAGATTCAAAACCATTTTATTTATTTTTGTTTTGCTTCTGGTGGTGTATTGTCGGGCGGAATGGTGGAAAACCATTTTGAAGAAACATGGGTGAGTCCACTCCAATTTTTATAATTTTATATATAAACGGCCACATTGTAACGAAACTATTCATAAACCATAAAGAACTCAATGTTCGACCTTTCATATTCTAGTAATTAGTTTAAGTTTATTAGGTTGAACAATCTCTCGCAGATTCTGGACAATGTTAGAAAAGACATCAAATAGTGACAGGTACATCAATGGAAATAATAAAAAAGAAAAAAAAAAACGGCTCTGCAGCTTCTCATCCTTTGCAACTCGATCCTCGATGATACTTCGGTACATTTTTTTTTTTTCTTCTCTTTTTAATTTGCTTCACAGTAAACGGAACTGAGGTCAAGGTGATCGGTATCTGTGTACATTTTAAATATCTCTAAATGGCTCATTTAGCATTGGATTCAGTTTCCAGTTAAATGAATAACATCGTCAATTATGAGCAGGATCGTAAATATTTATTAAGTTATAAAGAGTGCTTTATAATAAGCTCAAAGAAATGTTTATTATTATAATTATTATGTTTTTAATTTGGAATAAGTTTTGAACAGGGAATTAAAAAAACACATTCTGTTTTTTTTTCGATTATCATCTTGCAGATAACTTTAATATAAAAATATGCACTTTTTAGTGATGTTTATTTAATAAATTAGTCTGGAAAAAAGATGTTTAATAACTTTTTCAATTTTTTTTTTTATTATATTGATTTATGCTCATTTCATTATTTCTCTATCTACGCTTATTACAATATCAGAATTATGCTTACAATAAATAAATATTGAGAGAATCAAATGTAAATTTGACAAAAACAAGGTGATTAAGACGAAATTTATTCAAATTGTGGAAACTTTTTCTTTAAAACAGATACATCTAATCCCGATTCGAATCAAAATTACAGTGTATATAATGAATTCAAGATCTAATAGCTAAAAATAAGATGATTTCTATTCTTACTTTGTCTCGCATATATCATATTGTGGACCTCTCTTCGGTGGCGGTCCTACAAACGAGGCCCGGGGCGGAAATCTCCTTGGGGCCCCTCTAATTGGAATGATCACAAATGCAAATTGTGCAACTTTTCCTTAAATTTAGAGAACAATTTATTAAACTTGTTTAATTTGTAACAGTATTTTGACACACGCTTACCCATCCACTTTCTGCACATAGAGTCGTATCTACCACCCGGGCTGCCGCATGAGGGCGGGTGCATGGCTAGATGGGTGGAAAACTGCTCATATCTTATAAAATTATAGTATCAGGGCTTCTAACATAAACGAGGTGCGTTTATAAGTAATCATCCTCCTAGAACAGGGGTTCTTAAACTTATATAGTCCGAGGACTCCTCTTGAATAACATTTTTTTCGCGGACCCCATCCCAATCGTAGGCATTGTACGTCGTTCTTGAGACTTAATTTCTGGCTCAATAATCTCATTGGCACTACGTTATAATAAATATTTGTAAAAAATGTATCGCTAGTTATTTTAATAAATGGTCTCGCACATTTATAGAGATGAACATTTTTATTAGGATATAGAATAAACAACATAAAATGAATAAAAATAGTACATAATAAATTCACAAAAATTATATAAAAATCACAGAACATAATAATAATAGGTTCATGTTTTATTTATTGCCTTAAAAATATATTT
>WUQG02040660.1:0-10680 GCA_011317285.2 Androctonus mauritanicus | reverse complement strand
TATGTATCTGACTGGTTGTTGTACATTTTACGTTTCTAGATTTTCAGCCACAGAGCTGTTTTTGAGCAAACTATTTGTGTATGAATACTTTCTGCACTCACTGTACATTAAATTATCATCACTTACATGCAGATACTAAATTATTCTTTTAAATATTAAAATTAATCATAAATGCTTTTAAACTGAGATGATTAAAGCTGGTTTTCATTATATATTAATCTTAGGTTATCTCTAGGATTAATATGTAATGAAAATCAGTTTTAAAATTAATGTATGCCCAAATTTTTTTTTTTTTTTTTTGAAATAATGCTTTCTTAATAAACAAGTTTATTAATACAAAAATTGATTTTTATTAAAGAAATTATAGTGTGAAATATCTGAAGATATATCAGCTAATTTATAAATACTGTACAATATTCATGCTTATCATTACATCTCTATCTCAATATGATGTGATTTTTTACATACTTTAATTCTGAATAAAAAGAAATTCTTTAAACGAAATTAACAATATACTACTATCAGTAACTGGATATATAATTAATGATTATTAACCTAAGTGTTATCTTGTCTCAATCATTATTAATTGAAAACAGAATTTGATAACTAGATTATAAACCTTCAGATTCACAAATCAATAAAAAAGATTGGATAATCTTAATTTTAACATTTCATATTTTTCTATCAAATTTTTTTTTATTGAGTCTTTTTTCTCCTTCATTCCAAAATGCTTCAAGTAGTTCTTTGAGTGTTCCTTAAAGTTTAATTTATTCTTAGAATATTTTGTATAATTATTTTATCTAGAAAGTTTTATAGTTACTCATCATGTTCACCCTGTACCTCCACATTTTCGGACAATGATATTCAATCTTAAAACTGTGTGTTATTGAATTGTTACGTAACTCACCTCTAACAATCCTGATAACATATCTACTTTGCTCTGCCTATTCACTCAATATATAATGTATCGTGAAATTTTTTAAGCAAAAATAAATTTTTATGAGGCATGATTAAAGCTGACAATACATAAAAACTATAAATTGTCAATTTATTAAATTCAATAGAATCATAACTTTGAAGACAAATTTACAATATATAATAATTCTGATGAGTGATCATAATTTTAGCATATAAAATCTATTTTTTTTTTTTCTCTTCACAGATGAAAATTGAAAATTTTCAATTACAATATTTATTTGGTTTATTATTGATCAAAAGTAATTTTACCCATGAAATTTTTACAGTGATTAAGTTAATTTTATTTACATATGTTATGCAACCAAATTTGCATGAAATGTTTTTGAATCTCTAGTTTTATTAAATATATTTAATATATAAATAATGCATACCAAAGATCATAATATACTTGATGAAAGTATATTTGAACTTGTTGGCCTGTTTAGTGAAACAGTTATATACAGGGTGAATAAAAACTTTGTTGTAAAATTTTCTGTACTGATAGGTGGCCTCGAAACAAGTCGAAAATGTCTAATGAACATATGGTCTAAATGGCACCATTTTCAAATTAAAACCCTTTAAAGCTAGCCAATCATTATAGAGTGCACAAAGTGTCACATTGTATTGTTCTCTTACTTACTACCAGATTAGTAAGGCGGCAAGCAATGTGTCATGACACTTTGTGTACTCGATAATGATTGACTAGCTTTAAAGGGTTATAACTCAAAAATGGTGCCATTTAGATAATATATTCATTAGATGTTTTCGACTTGTTTTGAAGCCCCCTATCAGTACACAAAATTTTACAACAAAGTTTTTCTCCACCTGTACATATAGCATTATTATTAATACTAAATAGAATTGAAGATAGGATTGCATAAGTCACTATATTTATATCCTAAGTTGTACAATTTCAGACTTAAAATATTTATTTTTAGAAAATTGCATAATAATAAAAAAAAATTAACAAAATTTCCCCATTTTAAACATAAAAGCATTACATTTTTAGCAAAATTATGACACTACTGAAATGTTACTATTGCTAGCTGATTGCCAATAGTAAAGTTTTTATCTATCGTAACTATCATAATATAATGTAAATTGTACATACATAGTATTATGATAAGGAATAATGTTTTAATTTTATCATAACTGTAATTTATGTAAATAAATAAGAGTTCCACAAATTATTCATGAATGTAACTATTGTACAAGTCTGAAGTATATGTATGTATTTTTAAATTTATTTATTTATAATATAGTTGTATTTGTCATAAAGATCCTTTTTATAGATTATCAGACTGATAAGGGCAGAAAAGCCCAAATTTCTCTCTCTTAAAATTAAGAAAGAAGTTACAAATAATATTGCAACTGATACTGAAACAGAGGATTGGTTCAACCATGATGATCTTATTGTTTATAATTCATTTCCAACAGAAACAATGCAATCTTCAAAAATAATTTGATCATCAATCTTGTATACATACCATTAGTAAAAAGTTTCTATTAACAGATTAAATGATATAGGAAATATTTAAAAAATATATTGTATATTTTTAATGTAACTTTTAAAAATGTTTATAATAAATAATTAAAAAGTAATAAAAGCAAAACAAAAAAAAATATTAAAATTATGTTTCTCCCATAAGATTGCTGCAAGCATGCCCTCAATCACTCCGAAATAATGTGTTCTCTAGAAAAATTTTTAAAACTGTTTCTATGTTATCTCTGCTCCAAATATTAACATGTTGCTTATTTTTTCCTAGATTCTGAAAAATGGCATTCATATTCTATTCTCTTGAAATATTTAAGAAAGCATTTATAAAAATAATTATTTAAAAAGATAAACAAGAAAATTTATACTAAGTTATAACATGCTAGAATAGGAACTGCTTCTTCTTAAATCATTTTTAGTAAATTAAAACAAAATAAGCACTTACTAGCAGTTAAGAATGATTTATTTAAGAGTAACAAACACTTTCAGCTATTCGCCATCTTCATTTGTTCCACTTTCTTGTAACTTGAAGATGGCGAATAGCTGAAAGCATTTGTTAGGTTTTAAGTAAATCATTCTTAACTGCTGGTAAGTGCTTATTTTGTCTTAATTTATTAAAAACTCAGTTACAACTTTTAAAAAATCTGTTTTAAATACAAAGCATCATAATAAAAATACATAGTCTGACTCAATTTGAGTTTATTGTCATATATTTAAAATATGATCATTTGGAAGTATAAAACATAACATAAATAAAACTTAATACAATTTAACTAAATTTTTCAAATAATGAATTTTATTGATTCTTTAGAATATAATATATATAAAATTTCAATTTTATACTTCCAGATGTTCATTTCATTATTAAATTAAAAACAATTATGAAAAAAATCTCAAGTTCACATTTTGGAAGTGAATTTTTTCTCTTCATAAAAAATATATGTCATTTATATATACTAATTTAGAAACAAAATAATATAAAAAAGATTTTGCAATTGCATAAATTCAGATAAGTGTTTACATGAAGACTCTTAAAAAATATATCTAGTGGATTCATTAAACTGCCATCAGTTAATAGGCAGTTTATTAAGTCTGTTGGATATAAACTCTCTCCACGTAAGAAAACATCCAAGACTGGCTCAACAGATGATCGAGTAGAATGCCTACTCAGAGTGCCAAAAGGTGCTGGTGCATTTTGTTGTTGTTATTATAGTAGTAAGACCCAATTATTTTTTACACCATCAACATCAAAACTTATGATTTGAGAGGGGTACAACAAAAATTTTTGCTTGGGGCACCAAAAGCTCTCAAACCAGTACTGCCAACATCTACAAATACAAGCCATCGGTCCAGTATAAATCTGCATAAATATAATTTAAAATTTTAGAAATAATAAACAACATGTTAATTGCATTTTGATAATTCAACCTAGAAAAATTTGAGGCATGCTTAAATTCAGCTGTGAATTATTTTGTTTAATAAGACTCAAAGTATTTTTTACCTATATATAAATTTATAAAAAATGTTACTTGAGAAACTAAATATTCTTATTTTCAATAACCATATTTATATTTAGTGTTATAATATTAATATGAAGATAATTTGCTATATGTTGATATAATTTATTCCAAAAGTAAATACACATTTAATGATAAAATTGTATACAGAATTAATTTTGGAATGTTGTAAGGATTATTATTAAAAATATTAATCCAAAAATTTATGATGCATTCTTACTATAAATTAACATACTGTTATTTTTTTTATATTAATATTAATTTGATATAAAAAAAAATTATAAAGTTGAAATCTTGAAAATTTTCATTACAAGATATTCATTTCGTGATTATGTTCTTATTAAAAGAAACAAATTTATTATTGTCATGAAATTTTTTAACAAAATCATAATATCTCAATATATTTTACACACCATCTATACTTTAAATCCCTGATTTATATGTACATTCAGCTTTTATAAAACAATTGCTACTAATAACCAAATTTTTTCAATTTAAAAAAAAATTAAAAATCAAATTACTCATATTGAAAATTTGTATTGAATCCAAATAAAATTACAATTAATTTGGATTATTAATAGTATAAATAATTATAACCAAAATAATCATAAAAAACAAAAATCAGTATTCAGTTTACTATTGTAAAAAAATCAAGAAGTCACAGTTGACTGCGTCAATTCATTAATTACATTTACAATTTAAACAAATTTTAACAAGCAAAAATTATATAAAACCATGTTTTAAATTTTTGCAATTCAATCAAGAAAGATTAAGATTTTTTGGATCAGCATTCAGCATCATCATTCAATAGCTGCAGCATAATAAAAATTTAAATTTTATACAGTCAAAGAAATAGGTCTCTGATTTAATTCTAATTCTAATAAATTAAAAAAATATATTTACTAATATATATTGAAAAAAATTTATCGCATGGAGATATAAATATTCACCATGAGAAATAAATCGTTTTACAAATAAATTAAAAAACAGCTTAAATCACAAAAAATTCTTTTAGAAATATAGTGTAGAAAATTTAAATGTCTGTGAGAAATCTATATTTCAAAAGTTGAATATTTGATATTTCAAAGCCGTGACTTTATTCAATTCAAACTTCAAAAATACAGATTTCTATTATAATTAAGATTGCTTTTTTTTATGACTTATAACCTTTCACTTTTCATTTCAATTAATAGATGTTACTAAAATTAAAATAATTTAATTTTTTGAAAAGCATAGCATTCTAAAACATATACGAGAGAAGCTTCAAAAATTTCCCAGAATTGTAAAATACAGTAATACATATCAGAAAACTGAGAAATAGAAATTTGTCAAATAAACTGACACTTTTCAGATAATTTTCAGGTGAGTTGTTCCAAAAGATTACATGATTTGTAACAGTGCCAGATCTAGAGTGAGGTGAGTGAGGCAGTTGCAATTTCACACACAAGCTTAATTATATTTATTTTGACAATATTTCATGCTGTAGAATCAGTCTATAAAGACATAATGGTGTATTTTTCTAATGAATAATACTAATTCACAAATTTGGTTTCTCTATCCTTTGATAATACTTATCAAAGGATAGAGAAACCAAATTTGTGAATTAAATTGTTATTATTTACATGATGAATGACAGTCTGTCTAAACAAAATAAATGTTTGTTTCCCTCAAGTTTTCCTGCATTGTAATATCATAGCCAGGATATCGTAATCACAAATATGCTTTATTTATTATTGTTTTTAACATACACATATTGTTAAAAACAATATGTTTTTAACATTTAATTTTCATTACAGCTGTACATAATCTTAATCTAAGTTTACCGTCTCCCAACCTAACCCAAGCTTTTGTATGTTTCTCAGTGACTATATATCTGATGTCATTACATTCCTAGATTCCAAAGTATTAGATTTTTTTATGTATTAATGTGCATGAATAAAGAGGAGAGAGGGGTACCATTTTTTAATGTTGCTTCAGATGACAAAATATCTAGATCCAGTACTGATTTACAGTATCATTTTATTTAGCTATACTTATTGATGTGCTATGATTTAAACATTTATTTTAAATGGCTATGGCTAAGAAATGAATCAATATTAAATTTTGTGTTATTATAGAAATTTCTAATTAATACAGCACTTATGAAACATGATCCTGACTATAGAGAAATCAATATAAGCATTTTCATGAAGACTATCACACTGTCAATTGGGCAATCATTGCGACACTATCAAATAAAAATGGAAATATTAAATAAGTGACAGGTATCAATTTGAGAGAAATATTTTTTTGATTTATTTTTTTATATGGAATTTGCCATTTGAACTTCCATAAAAATTTGATCAATCACATGGATTGCCAACAAATTCTTCTTTTTTGAAGTAATATTAATAGAAAGTACAAATACAGTTGTTTTAACAGATGAACTAATCAACACGATATAACTGATATTAAAGTGAAATTATTACCGATATTACTGTTCCAACTGAAAAAAAATTGAGTTAAAATGGTATTATTATTCGAACTGATTAGATGGGATGTATTTAGCCATTAGAAAAATGATATCACCAGAATGAAGTTATAGATGCTATTACGAAGATAACATATATAATAAATGTAGCTTCCAACAGAGTTTTAAACAACTTTACATCAACTAGCATGACAATATTTTGAGTATAGAAGTTCTACATGAAAAAATATTTTCTGGGAAATTTTTTGAAGATATTATTTATAATTATGAGAAAGTTTCTTTTTATATAAATCACTGGAATTTTCAAAAATTTTCTGATTAACTATATGTATTTCAATACTATTATAAAACAAACAACAACAACAGGTACTATTCACTCATTTAACAAAATAACTAGCATGCAAACATTTAAACAATGCTCTTATTTAACACTAGGCTTAATTAATCTTCAAATACTGTAATTTAATCAATCAAAATTAAATCAATTAAATAAAAGTTTCAATTAATATATTAAAGTTTTCCATTTCATAAGTCTTATGAAAAATCTAAATAAACTAGTTACAAATATTTCATTATCCCCTATGAATAGAATTTTTCTTGAGTGTTTTTACATTATGAAAAATGTGGTAAATCTGTTGAGAACACATTAGTTTGGAGTGAGGCTACTTATAATTTTGCAGTTAACATTACATAAAGTTTTCAAATTCCAGTTGCAGCAATCTTCAAATGGAATGATTTATCCAAGACCATGATCTTCAAAAAATCCCTGTGGTGTCTCCTCCTATAAATAAATATATCCCAATTAATTTAAAATTTAGTTCATACCTATATAAGTTATAAATATTGAATTTAATACTGTGCTCATGAAAATCAGAAGAAAATTATAATTTATAACCCAAAGTGGTTTTAAAGATGGGATGTATTGAAAATTAAATGAGAATTACTCAGAATAAGTCTTATCTATAGTATACAAGTTTGCTTTACTATTTGCTAATGGTTTTAATTTGATTAGCTCAATAATAGAGAGAAAATTTTTACTGTTTATTACTACAAATAGTATATAGTGTTTGCTATTATCTGCAGTTTCAGATATCTACAGGTGGGCTTAGAACCTATCCTCTACAGATATAGGAGTCCTATTATATATGGATATTTTTGTGTTTCTTTAGAAATTTCAAAATGATTTTTCAACCTAAACTTATGAAAATAATTTTCATTTAATCCAGAAAATGAATTTAAATTTTATTTACTCATGATACTTCTATAAAATTGATGCTCAGATTTTAAAATTAATCTTGTTACTTAATAAAATTGTTAAATTTATATTGCATAAATTAAAGTTAGTTTTAATTAAGTGGATGAATAAGTTTTTATGTCAAATATTACTTATTACTTTAAATTTTCATAACTACGTTCATTATTTTTATCTAACCATTCCATTTATCAATGAACATATTCAATATATTCATATATATTGAATTTAAGCACTGTTGAACTTACACAATTTTCAACTTAGATGGTAAGTTTTGGAATGAATTAACCATATAAGTAGAAAATCTATTGCATTTGACTAAATTATTCAATGATCAAAATTATTGATTTGGAATATTGAAATAATTAATTACCGGTATAATAAATCTAAGAGATTATTTTTTATAAGGTTTTAAATTTATACTTCTAATTTTGCCTTAGAAGAACTTTCATTTTAAATTTCATAATGAATTCAGCAATATTTATGTCATTTTTTGCTTATATATATAAATATGGAATGGTGATTCCTCTACAGCAAGTTTCAATGGCATTGAAACTTGCTCTGAGAAATTACTAAAATACAAAGAGCCAGAACTCTAAGAGAATTTTGTAGATAATATAGTAGATTAGATTTAGTTGTTGTGCGATTGTCTATAGATTTATTATAAACTGAAATATTTAAAAAATTCTTTCATTCATTTTTATGCTAATAATAACGCAACCAAAATTCAAAGTAATTTGGTGAGTGCAAATTATAAATTGAAATCAACTGCTGAGGTTTATTGTGTTTTTTAATTAATTTGAATTTCTGTTGAATATTTGTAAATATTACAAATGAATTTTAAAACTATTCATTATAGTGATTTTTTAATAGTTTCATTTATTATTAAAAATTCATATGCAAAAATGCTTTCAGAACATCTAAATTATTGCATTATATATTACACATTTCTAAATGTGACTCAACAATTACAACCTTTGGAAAAAATACATAGTTATAATTCTATTGGTATTCAATATTTTTATATCATTCAATAAATTCAATGAGAAAACAGCTAGTCCTCAATTTATGATAGTGATATAATCAGTAAATTCTGTGTTAATGCAAATTACTACAAATTAGTCAGTTATCAGAGGTTAAAAAAATGAAATTTTTTTCTGATTTTATAAAACAATCTTTATTCAAAATAGAGTTTATTTTTTCTTATTGGATGATCAAATCTATATTATTATTGTAACTATATTACATTTCGCATCATGCAGTAATAAAATTATATTTGTAAAAATTTTTTCAATTAATAGAGCTTACTTAGCTAGTGCCAAAATTACATTATTTAATTGATAAAATAATGAGGTCCTTTCTCGTTTCAAAACTATTAGTGGAAATGTTTATCTAATAATATAAAACTATACCCAGAATTATTATTTGTTTTATTTATAAAGTAGTTTTTGTATAAAAATTTTGAAAGTATTGTTATGAGAAAAAAATTTGTTTTCTTTGAAGTATTATATTATCATTATATCAGTGAAATTTTCCTTCTATATTTATCTTCTATATGTTTTTTTTATGCAAATTCAGTATTTTACTATGGTTATAGATTGATGTTTTATGCTATATGTTAAATTTTTCTGCAGTATGCAAACTTGTATTATTATGATTATAAAGTTGAAAATACTTTTAATTTTTCTAGTTAATTTTAAATTATTTTGTTGTTCCAACATTTGATGCACTTTTAGCAATGAGTTTTTTGATTTGCTGTCCAAAAGATGAATACTTCTGAGATGAAGGAAGTCAAGGTTTATATTGTTCTTGTGAAAGATGGAACAAATCATATTTTGAAATATTTAATTATGGTTTAGAATTCATAAATACATATTTATAAATAAATTCATAAAAAAAATATCAGAATTTGTTGAAAAGGAAATAAACAGAATAAATTTGAATTAGATATAATGATTATGCACTGAATGTTTTTCATGTTCATATTATTATATATATCTATATTAAAAACTGTCTAATATTTCAAAATGATCAATATATAATTAAATGAAATATTTATACTGTATACTATAAAAAAAAATTGTCATTCATTTTCATGAAAAAAATGAAATTACTTTCCGAACAATCCTATAGAATAAACTATGTCGGAGAAATAGAATTAACACTTATGTATAAAATAAAATTTATATAATGTTTATTTACAATAGAAACGTTTCATTACTTACATTTCTTACAAAGTAGAAATAAAAACATTACAAAATAATTACTTGAGTTTTTCACTCTGTGATGATTAGAATATGCAATGCTGTGTCAGAAATTTCTGCCGAAAAGCTTTCCGTAAATATACTATTGCTAATGTATGTATATATAATTATTAATTATTTTTTAATAATTATAAAATATCAATAACATTTCTATTTATAATAAATAAAATGTCTTTATAAATTAATTTATAAAAACAATAAGCAAAATATCTCAAAAACTTCAATAATAAGAAACAGATCAGTCAGACCCATTCAAATTATTTCTGAAACAAAGAATTATTAGCATTTGAATTGCTGGTTGAAAAAACAAGCATTTTTATCAAGATGTTCATTAATGTGATCAAAAATTGAAGATAGTAAGAAGAGACCAGGTTCGGGAAACAAAATAAAAATACAAAAACAAGCTTTAAAGCAGAACCAAAAACTTTTTTATTTAAAGTACTTTCGGGTTTAAACCTTGTGATGATGATGTCCTCTACATTTTGGATTTCAAATCCTTGTTCCCTAGTTTAAAAATTGAACCGTGCTTCCTTGAACTCCGTAATCTGTTAGCTAGAGACGCCACATCACCTGAACAGTTCCGAATCATCTCTGAGCTCACATACTTAGTTACTCGTAGTGCGTACTTTAGGCATGGCACTGAATATTTCACTCAGCTTTGTGGAACGCCAATGGGTTCCCCCCTCGCAGGCTTTTTAGCAGAAATCATTGTTAGAAAAATTGAA
>WUQG02040649.1:0-10680 GCA_011317285.2 Androctonus mauritanicus | reverse complement strand
AGTGTACATATAGCCTACTCAACTTACGACCAATTCGTGTTACGACCAGTCTGTCGGAACCGATCGTGGTCGTAAGTTGAGAACTAGCTGTATGTACGTACGCATATATATGTATATTTAAAGTTTCAATAAAATATTTATTGCAAAAATCAAAGATAATATATTTTATCGGTTTCAAATTTTTATCGAAATTTAAGTGTTTAAGTCGGGGTAGGCTTATACACGAGTTTCACATTTTTACCAATTTTTAAACTTGAGTTGGGGGATCGGCTTTTACACAGATTGGCTTATATTTGAGTATATATGGTAATTATAATGAATTTATTTAAAAATTTAAATGATATCCTTTCTCTATCCAATATTTTGTAGCAGTTCAAACTTAGGTAAATTTAACTTTATAAAAGAAAGTTTTTATGATATGCAAAAATATTTTTTTTAAAATATCACATTTTTAGTAATTTTAATATACATTGCAGAACTGCAATTTTACATGATATTAACTATCTATATTAATTATTAATAATAATAATAATCATATTTTGTAATTATAATAATAATATGATGTAAATTACATATGTGCATCATATTATGAGAAATATCTTTGTTTGAATAACTTCTCTATAAAATTAATTTTAATAATTATATTATAATAATTTTGTAAATATATTAAAATTTACTTATATAAATTATGTACCTTTTTCTAAGAAGTGAGTTTTACAAAATTTAGAGAACCTCTTGTATTGTAAATCTGTTTACAATCATTTTTTAATGTTTTTACCAATTATTTTTTTTTATCAAAAGAACAACTAAATATTTTATCAAATAATTTAATTTATGGCCATTTGGATAATTATGTTGCTTGGATGTATTTATTGTGATAAAAGTTTTATAATAATTTATAAACATTTGAATTATTATAATAAAAAATAAGAAATTTTCATATTGTTAAGCATTTTTTTTATTTCTCTCTATTAACATTTTAGAAAATTTATTATAAAATTTAATTTTATGAAATTAAAAAAATTTTTTTTTTTTTTAAAATGAATTAATCAATATAATAACCATGATAATCCATCATTTAAATACAGACTAGTAAAATGATCTCTGATTGTTATAATTTGAAATTAATAAACTTAGCCAAAATTTATTTAATTATTAAATTTATAAGTTGTCACTATCTAATGATTACTAATAACTTAACTGTAATTTCTGATTAATTATCAGAAACTAAAATTTTTTCTAATTGGAATCAAGCTATGGTATTTTTAGATTAATAAACCAAGTCTTTACTAGCTGGACCAATAGAACAATGATGAATTTTCACTTTTAATAGGATATATAACAAACAATAATATACATAATCTGAAATTACTTAATTAATGTCTAATGTAATTTTAATTACCTACTAGGATTACATCAATAGGCAAATTATCTGGTTACTAATTAATTAGCCTGAATTAATTAGCCAATTATCTATTAATCTGTTGATTAGTCATATTTTTAAAACTTAATTGATAAGTTTTAAACTAATTAATATGATCAATAAATTAATAAGTATTCTATTAATTATGTTAATGCAAATAGAGAATTATACTATTCTATTGTAACTTATAGAAAATCAAACTTATCAAAATTTCTAACTTGTAAATATGAATAACTATTATTTCAATACTTTTGCAGGGGTATATCATTTATAAATAACTAATGAGCAAGTCTATTGCAACATTATCATTCATATAATGATGACGACCAAACTCTATTATAAATTTCAATTAAAGAACATTAAGTTTGATTAATCATTAAAAAACTAGTTTCAATTTGATTGTCTTTCATATTGAGATAAAAAGTGGGTCATCTATTTTTATATTCCTAGCTATGTAGTTTATAAATTTTAAATCTGGATTTTAATTTTAATAAAAAAGCCTACTTATTTGCTTTTGCTTTTAAAAAGTACTTTTAAGTTGCATTTATATTTTTACAATTGTATTTTTATTTTAATAAAATTAGTGCAAAAGTCATAATAAACAAACACTGAAAATATTATCTTAACCTTCATCTAAAGGAACCCTGTTTTGTAGGATGAAGGTTAATCTATTTCAACATGTCAGAATTATCTGATGATTCAGAGATGAACTAGCTGAAATTTGTCAGGCAATGGACAATTTAATAAAAATCACTTATTTGACCAGATAATTTCTGATTAGATAGTAAGCCAATAAGCTGATGATCAAATTAACTACTAATTAATCAGTGCATTCTTATTACCTATATGATATATATTCTGCCAATGAAACGTAGATGAAGTAGAAATTCATTGATGATCCATTGGTCTAGATGGTTAAAATGTAACTCAAAGTTGTGCAGTTTGATTCTATAACATTACTATATTGTTATTTCAGAGTCAAAAATTTTAAATTATTGATCACTAAATGGCCTTTAAACCTTAGTTCAAATTTATTTAATAATTAAATTTATAGTTTATTAATTCCAAATTATTCTACTTGAGATTGTTTGACTTAAAATAAATTGTTTATAATAACAGTTATAAACAATTAACAGTCAAAAATTTTAAATAAATTAACAAATATAATGTAAGCCAATTTTTATAACTATGCATGAATTTCTCAATTAAAAATAGCCATCAATAGATTCATATAATTTGGATTATTTCTTTTATAATTAATAAACATTCATTGAAAAATATAAATTTTATTTTAATTAATTTATTTTCTAATCTTAAAAAACATTGTTTAATGTACAATATTTTGAATTTATCTGGCAATCAGCCAATCTATTCAGATGAAAATTAGATAAGTTTTGTCCTTTTTATCACTGCTGTCAAAGCAATAGATAAACAGTTTAAATAACTATTCAGATTTTGAAATTATATATAATAAAAACAAAATTGTAAGAATTAAAGAATATAATTTAATTAAAATTTTTAAGATCAAATGTGATTTTTATATAAAGATTTTTATTATGTATTCAAAAAATGATTTGCTTTATTTTTGAATTTAGAATTAGAACAGATAATTATCATTTTTCTATTGTTTTTTTTACAATCATAAAGATTATCATGCAAAATGCTGAACTTTCATATGTTCTTTGTTAGATATTATAGAATTGATATAATTTATTCATTTATTTTTTAAACAAAACAGTTATTTTTCTATAAAATACTGTATTTTTTTTTATAATAATGGATGATACTTTTTTTGTTTCCAACAGAGTGAAACTATTTACTAATGGATTAAGTTCTCCTTCAAAATTCTTATGTATTTAATTTAAAAATTTTTTAAATACACTAATTAGAATATTAAACAATGATTTATGTAATTGGAAGAAAAAGAATTATAACAATCATAAAAAATTATAACTATGTAATCTATTTTAAATATTGAGATAACACAACAATTTTAAACTCTTTCTTTCTCTTGCAGAATGAGTGTGTGTATAATGGCAAAAAAAGACTAATATACTTTAAATAATGTTTAAATATAATATAATATATATATATATAATTATCTGTTGTGTTCAAACTTTTCTTGCTTAGTGTTCAAATTAATTTTTGATTGTAAAGGAATATTAACTTATTGAATTTAATTTTCTTCTATTTTTATAACTAATTTTTCATTATTCTAAAAAAACTTATGTTTTAAATAGAACACACATTTATAATATTGTACCTATGGAACTCTATTTATTCAGAAAAATAAATTGATACATTTTCTAGACAGTAATAAAGTTGGTGATAATCAAAATTATATAATAATTTTAATATTTTATTTATTTAGTATACAGTTTTAAATTTTCATCTGTTGTTATATTGCTGATTTATATAAAATTTATTATAGTATTAAAAATTTAATTTAATTTATAGTTTTAACTGATTCTTAGTTTTCCATATGATATTCCATTTATTTAAATATTTAAAAATCTTAAATATAAAATGCATAACTGAATAAAATAAAGATTAGATCAGTGAATTTTTCAAAGTTTATTTACAACCATATTTCAGTTTACATTGTATCAAATTACATTGTTCTCTCATATTCAATTTATTAATCCAAGTGCAAAAATTTATCCTTATGTTATAATACACTATTTATCTTTCTTGCAGCTTAGATATCAATATAGAAAGTTGCCAATTCAGTATATATATTGTCATGTTGTCTCAATGCCATCTATCTAATTTGACCCAATAGTCAAGGGCTGATTATGATGCTCAATGCTTGTTAAACTTGAACATAATTTTCAGTTTCACAAGGAGCATTGTGAAATTGAAATTGTGAAGAGCTAATATTGAAAGATGAACACTAAATTCTCCTTCAATATCATCTAATATATCTGTGTAGAAGTGTGCTATGTTTCAATCCTGGAAGATTGGGTTTAATTCTGGTCCTATACCACTAGAATTTTTCATAAAGTCCAGGCCATACCTATTAAATTTGCCTTTATCTGATTCCATCACAGCTAGATGGTCCATGATGGGTGCTATTCAGCATACTGGCATAATGTTGTATATTGACTGTATAACCAAGTAGGAGGAAATCCAGTAACAAAAGACATGTTCATCAAAGAACAGGCTGTCTAGATGGTTAGATAATGTCTAAAGATGTTTTTATAAAGTTTATTATAAGAATACTTTGAGTTTTTGTTTGATTTATTGCGTGTTAACTTTTCAATACATGCATTCATTTTGCATGTATTGAAAGAAAACGGCTTCAAAGAACCCACTTTCAAAGAAAACGGCTCAAATATCAAATCATTAACCTAAAAAATAAAAATATATTTATTTAATTTATTTGTTATTTGTTAAAATATATTTTCATTATTATATTGTTTTGTTATTATTATTATTGTTGTTGTTGTTGTTGTTGTAAGACACAATTATTTTTTACATATAATTTGAATGGTGAACGGATTGGGCGGCCATCCAGCGCCTCCCTGGCCGGAATTAATTAAATTGCAAATATAGTGTATAAGTTTTGTTTTAAAACATTGTATATAGAAATTTAAGTAAGTTTTGTAAAATATTATTTTTAAAAATAAAAAAAGTTTTTTAAAGTGCGATATTTTTTTTATGAATTTATTTATTTTTCAAACTTATGACTTGAGAGGGCGCAAGGAAAATTTTCGCTGGTGGCGATAAAAACTCTAGTGCCGGGTACTGATTCGAAGAGTTAAGAGTCTGCAAATGTGCACTTTGATATGATATATATGATAATATTATATAACGTTTAAACTTTTTTTAACAATAAAAATGCAATTGTGATAAATGATAGTGCATATCGTAATAATAATTATAATATATTAAATGGCCGCATTATAAAACCCTATAATAAAATATTTACAGATTTTCGGTCAATGTCCTTTCACGTGTCGAATGTCAATATCTTCGCAAATTGAACAGGCTAGCATAAAAGGAAGCCATTCGTTTCTGGGTATCGATGCCTCTTCTCTTGAGCGTCAATTATAGGAAACATGAATCATCGAACGTCATTTTCTAGGTCACTGAGCTAAACTACACCTGTTACGTTGTGCCAAGTAAAAGTCTTTCTGTATCCTCCCTCTATCTGCCAATAATCGTAAATACAGACTCTAATAATACAAAATCACGAGATTTTATTGTTCTAACATTTACTTCCGGGTTGTCGTTGGTAAACCAAAAACAGATCGATAAACATAACGTAAGTTATATATATATATTAATAAACAGATTAATTTATGCAAACGAGCGTTAAATCGCATCATAACGGATTCGCATTAAAAAATATTTATCGCATCGTTTTTTATTTCGTAGAAATTCTCATTTTTATGTGAAACTGGTCGTTCACCCAGCTGAGACGTGATATTTATTGTAATTATCTCTGAGAAAATAAAACAAGATTACAGCAATAAGGATTTTCCCAGAAGTTGTTTTGCCGTAAATACAAAAAATAAACTGTTTTCTGTAAAAAGAAAACAGGGAGTTGTAAAAATAGAAACTATAAAATTCTAAGGTACAAGTTATCATTCTCTATTGTTTTAGAAAGTCTTACGTTTATATAATACATGTTATAATGTCATTAAAAATTTTTAACATTAAACAGAAGGTTAAACTTTTTTCAAAGTAAAGCGAATTCTATGGAAACTCTAGAATATTGTCAGAGTGAAAGAAATGATTGATTCTCGCTTTGTTGACCAAGCCGTTTCATGTCTTGTTAGACACATTGATGGATGACTTATTGAAGAATTAGTAGGACAGAACATTGTTCATCAAACTAAATAACAACAAAAGAATCATTAACTTTACTTTTCAATAGACTTTTTTCGCATACCTGAAAAGTATTTGCTTTTTTTCCAATATATAAAATTCATAATTTATATTAATTATTGAATGATAAAAATTAAATCCCATTGTATACTTTTGAAAATGAAAATTATCCCTTCATTTTTTTTTTTTTTTTTTTTTTTGCATTTTTTAATAGTGCAAAAGATTAAAATTTATAATGAAGTTTTGTAATTTTTTTTATAGGAAGCAATAGAGCATGAATTTTTTTTTAACTCCCTTATTTTATCTCTTTCTTTAATAATCATTTTTTTATGTTTGTTATAATATTATAGATATTAAAAGAACTGAGTAAAAATTAATAATTTTAAATCATAATTATCATTAAAAAAATTTGAATGATTAAAAATATAAACATAAAGTAGGCAGCCATAATTTTTATTCTATATTACATTTATGGTTATAATAATGAATAACTTATGTGATTTTATTGTAATATATATATATAAATTATAGATCCTATATTTTACTGTTACTTATATAAATATAATATATAACATTCAGTAAATTTACTAAAAATTTTATATTTATGTTCACAATTATCTATAAGAAACTATCCATAACTATAAAGTTAGCTTTCTAAACTAAAATAAAATTTCATAATTTAAAGTTTTATAAAGATAGAATTATTTTAATATATTATATTTTACAATGTTGATAAAGACGATAAAAAAGTATAACTTATGAGACAATAAAAATAAATAGTTTTAGTAGCAATATTAATAAAAAGTAGGATCATGAGAATTAAATATAAAAAGCTTATTGCATATAAGAAAGATATAAGCTAATCATTTATTTATTTTTTTAATAAAAATATGATATACTTACATTACTCTATAAGAAAACAGTCGTTAATCCATTTCAAAACATTTAATCGGCAGCCATTTTATTAAAGATGGCTGACTGAATCGTGATCATCGTTGGCACTTTGTTATATATCGATAACGTAAAGCTGTATAAGAGAAAACTAATTAAAAATCATTAATAAAAACTATTACTAAAAAATTATAAATTTATTAACTTTTGTTTTGATTATACCAGACAAATGTATGATAATTTACACATTAATTTAAAAAAAAAACTGCAGTAAAATATTTTTTAAAATAATTTAATATTCCTATATAAAAACTTTTCCACGTTTAAGCATAAAAATAACCGATTAATCGATTCTTTTTTCTTGCCAATATTTTTCAAAAATTATTTAGGACTTTCTCGTTCATTGAATTCTAATTAATACAACAAAATTAATCGTAATTTTCGGCAAAATTGCGATTCTCTAACAATCGTATGTGATGCAAAGGGGAAAGAATCAGATTAATTAATGAATTTTCTCTAGACAAAAAATATCGCAAAATATTTTTTAATTCTATTATAAGTCACGCATTCTTTATCTCGCATAAAATTAAATATTAACCATGTTTGACGAACAATTATATCTTTAATAGAAAGCAATAGTTCTTACTAAATAACTTGGAATATAATAAAATAATTTGCTCGAAACTAAAAAAATAAATGCATTAAAGCATTCAAATTTCTTTAATAAATAAAAAAAAAAATTCATTAATTATAAGAAAATACTTACTTTCAATTCTTTATGTAGAGTCAACATGCATTGAGTTCTCTTCAAGTTGTGTAGGTTAGTCGCACGTAATGCCAACTCCGAGAATCTGTATCGATTGAGCAGTGACAACCGACCAATAGAGTATTTTATTTAAAATAAATAATTATATATTTTCTACTGTATATAACACTTACTTTATTCTTCATCCCGTCTTTACTGTATCATTAATTATAAATAATAACAGCTTAATAATAAATGCACTTATTGATTTTCGCGGATCGTTACATTTTTAATGACTTTTTTTCTTTCTAGTGATAAAATATAGCTACGCCATCTATAAATTAAAAATTGATCGCCATTATAAATATATATATATAGTTGCTTTAATTTAATTATTATTTTATTATATTTATCATATCATATTTTTTCGTATGAATTTATGTTGAACTAGTTTCTTGTTCAATATAAATTCATGCAATAAGAAAATTCTTACTATAAGATATTGTTTCTCAGATTTGTTTATATAGAATAAACCGAAAAGTAATGCAAAATTATATATATATGAATTTAAAGATTCAATTTAAATTGGAAATTATGTTCATTTTTTTTCATTAAATCTAAGAATTTCGATAGTAATGGTAGATGTTTATCTTCTTTTTAAGATTAGACAACTCATTAATTTCAGAATATAACAGATTTTTTTAATACTGTACTTGTTCAAACATGTCTAAGCTTGTCTAAACACGAATTTTTGCATCAGTTTTGATAACACTGGAAGAGTATTATTGATTCAAATATAGAGAATATACTGTAATATATACTTGATTCAATTAGCAATTGATTTATATTTTTCAAAAGTTATTGCTAAAAATGACATTAATTTTGGAATGACCTGATGGTTTTCTTATAAACTAGAAATTCCGAATAATGCTCTCTTATGTTACAATATTTTTATACAAATATTTTTCTAGTTTTAGATATACTTTATCTAGAATTCGAGAGCGAAATCTTGTTTTCTATTAAAACACTAACTTGATCAAATACGACAACATATATTAATGCCACATTAACTGGAAAATAGTTTAATATCAAGTGCAAATTAGAGTAAAATATTTAAATATGCGACAAAAATAATGAATATCATATCATTGCATGGTTCAAGAACAGCATTGATCAAATTATCTGACCTACTTAATTAATAGTTTGGCATAGTTAAGCGTCGTCAAGATAGCTTTTTGTCCTTTCAGAGATAGTGTACTGTATATAAAATTGAAAATATAATTTATAATATATATATAAAGCGTGTATTTATCTGTTTATTATTTATTATTAAATTTAGTGTTGGATAATTTTCTTTTATTTTGAAAGTTTGTGTACCAGAAAGAATTACGAGGTAATTTATCGGAGATATTTTGTGATCTATATAACAAAAACCCAAAAGATTTATCGTGGATTACAATAAACTACTATTATAATAAAATATATTTCTTGAGGCATCTTGTTACTGATGTTTCAAAATAAAAAATGATCATAATATTGCCAATCTTCTTAGAATATCATCCGTTGCTCAGTAAATCTGGATATTCTATTCAACACTTTATAAGTTAAATATCTTTAAAAATAAGGCTCATGTATAAAGATTATTTGAAGTTTTCCTAATATAACATTTATTTTTTGAATTATACGCTTTATCCACAACTTAAGCCATAAAGATTTCAGTGTTAATGCAATATTTTAGTCGGAATTATAAGAGATTATGAAAATCTTAGTATATTATTTAAGAACGATATATTGTTATATAAATCAAGATAGAGTAGATATTTTTATTAAAGTTCATAAAACTTAATGAGATGCTATATTGTGATATATAGATAGGTTTCTGCTATATTCGAAAAGAACAATGAGATGGATTAAAGAAATGTTTTCTTACTTTTATAATTTTTTTATGTTAATATATGAAAATAACAAACAATTTTTAATAAAACTATATTAAACGTTTATTTTGTATCTTCATTTATTGTAATAAATTAAAAAACTTAATTTTATAAATTTAAAAATATTGATATTCATAATGAAGAAAAACCTTTATTTTTCTACAGGAAAATATATCTCATTTGAGTTCTTTTATGCTACTGAAGAAACCCATCGATATATTTCCTACTTAACTGAAAACCAATATGATAAATATATCATATATTTTTTTCAGAACAAATTTATTAGTGAAAATCTTAATTTCTCTATAGATAATATAATATTTTTTAATTTATCGTTATTGGTTCCATGCAATTAATTCTTTCAAATTAATATATTTTGGGAAAGTATTATCTTGAAACTTAATACAGATACAGTTAATTTTCCCGCATTTTCATGTCGAATAAATTGTTGGAGAAGACTTCTGACACGAAAGTTGTATTGATCAAAGAAAACTAGTTAAAAACTAATTATAAATGTATAGTAGATCTACAGTTAGATGAATTAACTGAAACCACAATTAGAATCTATAGAATGAAAACTTTATTAGAAACTCGCTTTAGTCCCTTTTCAGGATTAAAGTTCGATCTTCTAGGATTGTATTTCTCTGCATTGAAGATCTTTTTATAATTCTATTAAGAAATATACTGTGACGGACTTCTAACGGAATAATCCTGTTCCGAATGCACAATAGATCAGCGGTTTCCAATCTTTTCATTAATGCGTACCATCAAAATCAAAATTAAAAAATTTCAGTTATCAACAAAAATATGTCCCATATACAAATAGGAAGTCAAGATTATACACGTACCACTAG
>WUQG02040638.1:0-10681 GCA_011317285.2 Androctonus mauritanicus | reverse complement strand
GAAGTTTTATTATTTTAATTATTTTGCTTTTTATAGTATAGAAAGCTACTATACACTTTAATTTTAATATTTTTTTTGTTTTGTATCTTGTTTATCATATTTCCTTGTAGTAAAGAGCTATTTATTACATGCAGTTACAGTGTACGCAAACTTTTTTTACCCACTATATAACATTTGCATGGTGGCAACCAGCTTCTTCATTTCTCTCTAAAAGAATTGTATTATTTAGGTTGTTTTACAGCATTTACTGCTAATTATAGAAGTTATTTTGTCATCATTTATATAATCAGATAATATTTGAACATATTTCTCTGAAAAATGGTTGTCATTTTTTGGGCTCAAGAATACAAAATAGTTTTTTTAATGGAAATAATCACAATTTAGAATTTGATTTATGAATTTTAATTTATGAGTATTTTCTAGGAATGTTTTAATTTTACAAACTGGGGTTAAAATGTATTTATTTTAGAAACATTTGTTTATTTTAGATAAGGCTATCCAATTCCTAATATTGTAAAAATTATAGTTCTTCCCAAAATAGTCCTTATGGCTGCTCATATATTAATTTATTTCTATTTCAATCATTAATACAAATATATTAACAAATTTTGTTTGCTAATTTGTTATTAATAAGATGGAAAATTAATTAATTAAATTTTTCAGTTTCAACATGTTATTGTTGAAACTGAAAAATTGTACATGTTATTAATACAATATCATAAAAAAACATACTCATTTGTCAGTACAAATAGTTCTTAACTTACTGATCTTAACTTCAGTCGAACCCCCATCATCAGAAGTTGGAAATGCCCAAAATTTATGGATTATCCAATATCAATATTTATTATTATAGTCCATTTTATTGTAATAAATTTAAAAACACTAAAATATAAGAACCAGACAGAAAGGATGCTTTCCATTATCAGACTATTGCTTGTAGATTCAAACCCATTTGAATTGCATTGACCAATCACAGAATTTACTGATTACATTATCATCATAAGTATGAGTGATCATAAGTCAAAGGGTGTCTGAAAACTAGTCAGGAACTATCTGTATATAAATATGTTTATGAGATATAATTTGACACTCTTATGAACTAACTAAAATCAATAAAATGAGAGAGTCAGTAATTACTAATATCTTTGGTAGATAATTCAATATAGTCAACATACCATAACACACTAAATAAAGTTTTCTTTTATAAAAATCTATATAAAATTAAATATTTACAACTAAAAATTATTAAAATCTAAATATCATTTTAAATACTATAAAAATATAAAACAGATATATACATTTTTTTAGCATATAAATGCCATAAATTTAAAAAGCAGCACATTCATCTGCATACTGTATAACTGGAAGAGTTTCTTGAGTATTAGAAAATGTAGGTAATTCACAAATTGATATTTTTTTCAATAACCAACTAAAAATAATTAAATATAATTATATTTAATAATAAACAAATTTCTGAAATACAATTAATTACTTACATAAACACACTAAAGCCAAGTAGCAAAAGGAAGGCTGCAATTAAATATACAAATCCAGCAAAAATAAAATACATGTGATTATAAGCTTCTAAGAAAATGATGCCAGCAAACAATGGTGTAATTGATTCACATATAGCTAATAGTGAAAATATGCTTCCTACATATATATAATTAAAATAAATTACTAATTAAATACTATATTAAATTAAAAAAAATTAAACTTACCAATATGCCTATTTGGTATAAATTTGGAAAGCAAAGTTCTAATTGCAACAGAACTTGTATTTGATAACATCCCACAGGCTAATGCTAACACAGGTTATAGAAACAAGAAACAAAATAAGATAATTTATTAATTTTTATTTTGTTAAAAAATAATATTTAAAAAAATAATTCTTACTATTCTTTAAATATAAAAATTAAAAGTTCATTCAATAATCTGACAAGCTTAGAGTAAAAGAATTTAATCATTATGATATTAAAAGGAACCAATTATTCAATTAATATTACTAATTGAAAAATTAATGATGATTTGATAAATTATTCCTCTGATTTCATATTCTTCTACTAATACAATATACTTTTTTTGTAATATATTGTAATAAATTAAATGTCAAAAATACTCACCTGCATAATAAATTTCTTTTTGAGTTGCAAATGATTTTACAACGTTTTCTAATATACCAGAAGAAAATCCTATTAATCCTAAAAATACATCAAATTTACAAAATATTTTGATAATTGTGTACGTAAACACAGCAATTAAAATGCTGCTGCCAAAAGAAAATAATGAATTTACTGTTGAATAAGTATATACTGTCCAGTCATAAAATCTTTTAGTATATAAAAAATCTATTTCTTCTATACCTGAAAATGCCAAATAATATATAAGTATGGTATATGGTATTTTTAAATAAATGATATTTTTGATTATACATTTTACTGCTGATCTATTATACAGTTAAAATATATATATATATACTTGATGTATAGCATTACATTATATATTGTATCTTGAGATATAACATGATGGGTCATATACATTAGTATTTGATATGAAACATTATATTATATATATTTTAGGGTTGCATAATTATAGCAACCTCTGAAGGTACATTGTAGGTCATTCCAAAACTGGCAACATTATTTGAAATATAAATCAAGTCAGATTTTCCTATAAATGTAATGTTAAAATGGAGTGATTGGATTCAGATAAAAAATTTTGATTAGAAAATCAAATATACTAATTTTGTAATTATGAAAAATTTAGTTATGAAAAATTTAAAAAGTTATGAAATCTAACATATGAAATGACAGTTTAACAAGGAAATGCATTCTCTCTTGAATTATAGTCAGAACATCTGGATAATCACTAAGGTCCAATAATGAAAATTGTTATGAACAAATCCTTAATCAAAGCTTAAGTAAATTGGCTGAATTGGCCACATGTAAATACCTTGGTCTTTCACTCTGAAGTATTTAAGTTGGATTCTCAGGTCTCACTCCTTGGAAAATTTATTCTTGGATTCTGGACCTGACCTATTGATGCCTATCTTCCACAAACCAGCTGATCCCTCCATAGAGGTAGGCAGTCAGTGGCAAGACTTGTTTCACCCTGCCATTTAATATTTTGCCTAAGTGGAAAGTGAATACATCTGTTAACAAAAAGAAAAGAAAAAAGCTTAAGTAAATCAAGTGCTAAATTTTAAAGCAAACATGCATTCTCTTCATTCCTTGTCTTGTCGTTGTTGTTTGTTCAAACCAAAGTCTTCAAGAATTTCTATGAAAGTTCAATAAATCAAATCTCTTCAATCAATTTTGAAATTGTCTTGATCTGATTTCTGACATAAGTTAAAATCAAATTCTTAAAGCATGTTTTGCTTCTATATTTCATAAGATTGTTGAGTCTGGAATCCTCATTATGGAAGTTCAATTTCTCAAAAACATCTTCAGATATAACTTCCAAATCAAATTTGCTGGCATATGTGCTTCTGTTGCTTAGACATTTAAAGTACATTCAAAATTTAAAAAATTAGCATACATATACAAAATTTCCTTATTGCTGTTATGGCTACCCTCTAGCAACATTGCCAAAAGTTTATTCATCTGGCAACACTGCCGAGATTCTACAACACTTCACATCTCCCTCACACACTAATGACAAAACAGTATGTCATCTGTCCAGACTTGTCTCATAAAAACAATGTACAGTGTATGTATACTAAAATAAATATAATGCATTCAAAGTCATACATAAGCTTATTTGTAAATATATTTTATTTATCTTTTTAATAAATGTATAAACCAATGCAAGTGGATTATTTTCTCATGTGGTATCCAACACCACACTGTTAATATAAAACAAAATTCAAACTAGTTTATTGAACTTTAAAAGAAAATTTAGACGCAGGAGCACTTTTGGGCTGTACTGCCCATCTTCAGCTGCATAATGAAAGTACACAGTACAGACTTTCTCTGTACAGCTGAAGAGATCAGCCCAGTCTGATAGCATTCCTGATCCATAATTTTATTTCAAGGTCCAATAAGCTAGTTTGGATTTTGTTTTATATTAATTTAGGAGCTATTTGTTAATTTAGTTTAGATGTTATTAATGATCTAGAAATCATCATAAAGGTAATCAATACCCCAATAAAAGAACATATTCATTGAACCATAGCCAATACATATTACAGATTATGCAGAAATGATTAAAAAAAATCAGAATACAGAAAAATATAGGTGGCAATTAAGTTAACACAGAAATAGGCAGAAGAAAATAATATAATTATTTCATAAGCTGATAAAAGCAAATTTCTTGTAGATCATCAACTGTTTAAAGACAATATATCCAATAAGAAATAACAGTAAAGGAACATAAATAATATTTCATTGAAAATTTTCAGCTATAATATGCAGCCTTCTTCAGCACTACAAAAACAGAATTGCAACTTTTAAAGAAAAATTGTTTTAAAAATTTAAAAATAGGAACAGCTTCTGTTCTATTAAAAGGTGCATCCACTACTATTAATAAAGAAAATACAAAGTATTTAAATTAAACATATTCTTAAGAGGAAAATAATAATAATAAATAAAAATAATAAAATATTATTGCTCTAATCCTTCTGTTTTTGTAAAAACAGAAGGATTACAGTAGACAACATTCACATATTCATACATAGTGTGTATAACCAGACTTTTGTTAAATTGATGCCTTGATTTTTAATTTTACAATGTTTGCAAAGAGGCTCCCTTCTTGCTATTTCAACAGATTCTTTTACTAAACAATTTCTGATGCTTTACATGAGGTTATTACTTGTGTAGTCTCCCATTTGATTAATATATTTAGTGACTCTGTTAAGCATTACCTTTATTATATAGACAATATTTATATTGCATGAATAAGCAATGATAGATCTCTTGGATTGATAAAAACTTTTTCAAAGCAAAATGTAGGCCTTGTCTTTAATCTTGAACAGAAAAGTATAATAGCTGCACATTTTCTTGATATCTGAGCAGAAATAATACAAAGACAGTACAAAACAAAAGAATATAAGAAGCCTACCTATGATCCCATATTTATATTGGCCTGGTCCAGAAATCTTCTTACATAAGTCTTTCAATTTTTCTTTAAAAGACTGCAGACATACTATGACTATGTATTGATGATGAACAAAAAGTAATATCATTCAATGAGGCAAAGCATATGGATACTATTTAAGCTTTATATGCTCCATTTATGAAGAGATATTTCAATCTACTATTTTCATAAATCTTGATAAATATCTAGAGTGGGAGATAACCTCATCCAGAGAAACCTCAAGATTATTTCATAATGCCCTAAGATGTTGCAACCTTAAAAACTGTTAAATGATTAAAAATGTAAATATAAAATTTGCCAATAGTAGATTCCTGACAGTGTTTGATATATTAAGAAATAGCAAAGAGCATTACACAAAAAAAGAAAAGCACAGGACTATGCAATCCCAATTCACAATAATGATCTTGATTGTCCTGAAGAAAACATAGAACTCAACTAAGAGGAACTTAGAAGATCTCATAATTGAACATAAGAATAACATACTCCAAGGATGGATTAATACCACCCTATCTAAATATTTTTACAAATACAATCTTGACATCAAATGGGATGCTGCACAATAATAATCCCATCTGGAAGCATAAAACCATCTGCCAGCAGTTCTAATAAAATGCCTAGCTATTCCACCAAAACAGCAAATTAGAAGAAAATATTTCAGCTGATGAAGCTAAACTTGTTTTTCATACTGTGAAATATTACCATAGTTATAAATCTTAACTGTCTGACAAAATTGTTTTGATATATATTTTCTGATTCAAATGCAGACTCACAAATTTTTTCATAAATAACAAAGACTGAAGTCATTGTCAATAAATTTTTAGCTCCTTATTCATTGAAAAAGATATTGGAAAGATAAATGAAGGAAATAATTCATATATAAGTGTCTGCACAGATGAATCAAACCATGGTGCAATCAAAATGTTTCAGATTTTAATGCAAAATTTTGATAAGGAATCTGATATAAAGTAATGCTTGCTAGAACTGAAATCAATATCTAATGAAAAATTGGAAACAATCAGCAATTTATTAATAGTTACATTGGATCAGACAAATCTAATTGGGAAACTGTATAGCATTTAAGTGTTGTTAGATAACTAACAAATTTTTGGTGGGATTGAACAAAGAAGTACAAATGATATTTTCTATAGATTGGAAAATTATTTAAAAAACTACTAATTGGCAATGCTGATTTTCAGCAAGTATCTGCTAATATAATTGTATTGTTTGTAAAAATATTTTAATACTTTCCCAATTGTTAAACGGTATATTAATAATTGTGTAAGCAATAAAAAATTAATTAATTAATAATTAGCAAAATTCAAAAATCTGTAACTTTGCTCTCATAGTAAGGAATCCTTGTGATAACTATGATTTGTTCATGTTGTGAAAATGACAGAATAATGCATAAAGCTGTGACATTGTAAATATACTGTAAACAAACATTGTAAATATAAGATATTAATGACTATTTATTTTCTGTTGTGTTGTTTATATTTCATTAAAACATGTCAAAAAGGTCTGATAGTGATAATTCTATGAGTAACAGCAGGGTTGCATTTACCATAAGGCATATTAGACACATTGTGGTTTCATTCTCCATGGGGCCACATTTTAAAACCTTACTCCTCACAAACAAGAATATAAAAAACAGCCCAGTTATAATTGCAAAATAAAGTATTTATTTTTAAATATTAAATTCATAATTGAAACTGAAATACACTTGTTATTTTGGGGCCTAATAACGATATTGCACCTAATGCCTCTAAAAGTATAAATATGGCCCTGAGTAACAATGATAAGATTCTTCCAAAATCGGTAAATAAATACATTTACATTGTTTATTGCATTTATATTCTTATTGTTTACCAAATAAAAAGGAATTTTTCTGAAAGTCTGAATGTTTTTTCAACCTTACCATATCATACATTTCAAAATCTGAAACATTCTCAATCCCAAGTATTTCATATTGGGAATAATAAATCTGCATGTTATAAAGTTATTAAAAGGAATATTAAATATTTAAAAATGATATCAAAAAACCTAATTTTAATTATAGATATTTAAAAATTTTCATATTAGAAGCTTAAATATAATAATCAATTGATTTGATAGGTTTAATAGATCAATACAAAAATGTACATCAAAAATTTTATTAAAAAAATATAAATACTATACCTATAAAAGAGATGACACCAACAAACATTGAAAATATCAACAACATTTCTTTACTTCCAATATTGCAGCGGCAATTGTAAAACATATTTTTCACATTATTTATGTTAAAGATGTCTTTTAAATACTTTGTTATACTGATTTGTATATTTATATTTTCTGTAGAAAGACTTTCTTTAAGAAAAATAACTATTATCATAGAAAGTAGATATAATCCACCTGAAGTTCCAAAAACTCCTAAATAGTGCAGATGCTGATAAATAATTCCACCTATCATAGTACCAGCAGGAGATGAAAATTTGACAAAAATTTCAAGAATTGTAAATTTTATTGTTCTAGATTTTTCAATACTGATATCAGAAACATAACTATAAGTTCCAGTAACTAAACCAATTATACCACCTGTAATGCCAGGACATATTGCAGATAACAATAAATAATTTATCGATATATTAAATAAAATAACATTAATTATAATCACAAGGTTTTCCAATAAAAATCCTAAAATTCCCATGAAGATTAACATCTTTCGACCATAAATGTCACTCCATGGACCTAAAAACATTATATAAATGGTATTAAGAACAGACGTAATAATAGAAATATACAGTTGATAATTATTGACTTCATTTTGAATTCGCTCTTCCACATTGTGGTAATTTGACAAATTAATGCATATATTTTTTGGAAAATTATATTCAATTAAACATGTTTTATCAATAAGTAATTTTTTAAAAGTGACTTGTTTGATGCTGGAAGCAAACACTGTTATAAGTGTTATAATTTCAATAAGATGTTTATCCATTGGATTTTTTTCTGTTTTTTTTTTCATATCATCATTACACTGTAAAAAAAAAACAGTAGTTTTAATATTCTGATATATTAGATAATTATAAACATTACATTATATACATAATAATTAAAAATAATGCATATTCACAATGATATTTGTAATATATCATCATTGAAAATTCTGATAGCATGCTTCTGGTTCATTAATATTAATAACGATCATTTTGAAATTAGAAATTGTTGGTTGTAGTCTTTCATTAGTGTTTTTTTTCCTCTCTCCATCAGGAATGAAGTTATTTTAGGAATTTATTATTAAAATTATTGGTCAAAGCTAATGTTTAACGTTTGTATTGCTATGTCGGTATAAAGATACCTGTAATGACAATGAAGTGTTTTTGTCTATTTAATTTCAATAAACTCTGCAATTTCTTTTTGTATCTATTTGTATCAATATCAACTCTAGTTACAAATATTATCTTATTTCATATTAAATGTCGTTAAATTTGTACTGAGTAAAATGATGATACAAATTAAGCATATTTCAGATTTCAAATTAATTGGATTAATTTATTCAAAAATGCTTTTAGAAATACTAAGTTCAAATAACTCGATTAACACAAAAACGGTATACAGTACACTGTAATTGATACGCAGAAAAAACTTTCGAAAAAATTTTATATCTAATGCATGTAACGAAGGGAAAGAAAAAAATTATTGTGTATAATTATTATTAAGGATAAAATACCTTAAATAATTTCTACGGTTAATTTTATTCAATGCCTTCTCGAAAGTTGTTAGAGAAAATTTTAATTTATGCAAATTTAAATCTATTATCATAATTTATCCAATTCTGTACAGAATAAAATTTTAATTTGAACAACGAGTCAGACTCTCATTGGATTAGCATTATGACATCAAGCTTGAAATTAGAAGTGTCATGCTTACAATTTTTTGGAATAAATTTTTTAAACACAACGACAGACTCATACTTTAATCAATTAATCAATGGAGAGACAATATGTGAATTTTTAATTCTTTTACATATATATCAGAAACTGCACTGACGTTTCAGTTTTACCATCCAATGAGTGTACGACTAACTTGTACCCTTTTTTAATGCTATATACTGTAGGTTTCACAGCTTTAAAAATGTTGCATTTATTACCATAAAATTAAATTTCTGCCGGTTGAATTATATCGGTGATCTTCAAACTTTGCCAATTTAAGGAATACTTTCAGTATAAAATTATTTCGCGGAACCCGGGATCATAAACAATAGAATATTCACAATCTAGGTAATACATATAAAGAAAAACGTTTTAATATTCTTTTATCATATTATAATAAAAGTTAAAAAAGTATTATAAAATAAAGTTATTTTCATCATTTTGATGAATATTTTATGTATGTTTCTGGAACCCCAGGGTTCCGTGGAACACAGTTTGAATAACACTGATGTATATATAATACAATAGTTTATGACAAATATTTATTTAGGTTAGTTAAGCCGCCATATCGCACGAGGGATATTCTATATCTGGCAGCGGCCAATTATAGAGCCCATCAGAGGATGACCAACACCAATGATGAGGTCAACCGGATGGTTGAAGGATGGAATTCAACGGGCCGGGCCCAGATCCCTGAAAAACTGGGTGTGTGGACCCAGATTTGAACTGGATCCTGCACAAGACAAATTGGTGTATTGATTCTGATGTCACATCGCACATGAAAGATTTTCACTGTGCGATGAAAGATTTTCACTGTGAGATTTTCATTTGCATTTTTCACTGATCTACATAAAATTGAAGATAAAGTCTGTTTAGCTAACGACACATGTATACAAGTGAGAGGGTTGGTAAAGATATATTACGATGCATTACATCAATGAATACCTTACATTAACAGATGTATTATATATCCCTACATTGAAATGCAATCTGTTATCAGTAAGTTGCTTAACTAAACGTGGTTATAAGATCAAGGATAAAATATGTACAATCAATAAAGGAAATGAAATCATTGCAACAACAATCAAAGAGGGAAAGCTTTTTAAAACTACAATGTAGTGCTGAATCTGCAAAAATATCTAGCTATCTAAGCGCATATGATCGTGCCAATTTATGGCATCGGCACATGGGACATAGAAATATTGATGTTATCAAAAGGTTATATGTATTGACAACCTTGTAATAGGCATAGACCAAATTAAAATTACAAGTCTTTTTGAATGGGAACCTTGCGCAAAAGGAAAAATGACACAATTCCCATTTCTTCAAAGCAAGATGAAATCGACCAAACTTCTTGACCTAATTCATAGTGATCTATGCCGACCAATGCATACAATAAAACCAGATGGAAATCGTTATATATTGACTTTCATTGACGACTTTTCTCGATTCACTCACGTTTATCTCTTAAAACATAAGAATGAGACTACAAACACAATTAAGGAATATATAGCTATGATTTCGAACTCATTCAGACAAAAACCAGAGATCATTAGAACTGATAATGGGAAAAAAATATGTAAATGAAGAATTAAAGGAATACCGAAGAAAGAAGGCATCAAGCATCAATTCACAGTACCACACTCTTCCCAAAAGAACGGCGTTTGGAAAGGAAG
>WUQG02040637.1:0-29606 GCA_011317285.2 Androctonus mauritanicus | reverse complement strand
GTAGATAGTACACGCACTGGATCAATATCCAAATAAGAACGATATTGTTCTAAAAACCGCATAAATTCAGAATTTCGTGATACGTTAATTTTTAATCTAGAAATTATGACTTTAATTAAGGCTAATCTAAACTAATTAGTTGCCATTAAGTTATAATTACTCGTGACATAATTCTAATGAGATTATCTATACAATTGTGTAACCGAATTTATGTTAAATTTTCAGTTTTAATTCTGAATTTGGAAGTAATAAAATTTGTGGAAATTAATGCGACTAGATAAGAATACGTAAAGAAATAAATCATTTTAAAATATTATTTAATATATTAAAAACGCTAAAGATGTTTAGAGATATCGCATTAAATTTTAACGTGTAAACGTTATTTAGTGTGTACAGCAGCTACAGAAACAAAGGCAGCATTGCATAGGTGAGAAAATTTATTGGAAGTGTTGCGTAAGCGGTGCGTAAGTTTCTATTAAATTGTGCAAACTGAAACTTGTGATAAGTAAAAATCCCTTTATGACATAAAAGCAACTGTAGAAAGGAAATTAAATTAAAATAAGGAATTTTGGAAATTGCTTAATTTTCAAAAATATCCTTTATTTCGGAATAATTAAAGTTAAGGGATTAAAATATATGTGTCATCAAAATCGTCATCGATGTCATAATCTATATGTTGAATGTCATAAAAATCGTTTAGATAGTTCCAGAGTTATTACAGGAAAAGTTCAGAAGATTGAACGCCCGCCATTTTTAAAGAGATGAAATTACAGGGTTAATTAATCTGGCTTTAAATTCGACTTTAATATCCTGACCACTCTGTTAAATTTTATAAAATTCAATAAAGTAATTCAAAAGTTATTAGAAAGAAACCTTTGAAGTTTGAACGTCCACCATTTTTAAACAGTTAAATATAGAGAGTTAATTGATATGTCACCAAAATCATCTTCAGCGATTTGAACTTCCTGCTAAATTTCATGAAAATCCAGTAAGTAGTTTAAGACGTATTAAGAAAGTATCTCAGAAGTTTGAACGTCCACCATTTTTTCAAATGGTTGAAACTAGAAGATTAAATCATATATCATGAAGGTTATCTTTAATGGCAAAATATTGTTATCAAATTTCACGGAGATATATTAATTAGTTCAAAAGTTATTAATGGAAACACACAGGCATACAGACAGACAACATGATCATCTCACAAGCCTCACTTTCTTTCGTTAAATGGGCTAAAGATTAATAATATTGTTGCCATAATCCGCATGATTTTATGAGTATCAATCAAACGAATAAAATTAGTTTATTTTTTAATAAAAAAAATTTAATATCATCCATTGAAAGTTATTTTCATCTCGACTTTATTATTATATTCATGACTGAACGTGTGATAGAATTTTATCCAAGCATATCATGGCATATCAACAGAATAACTACACCGCAAAATTTTTATTTACTCTACGCACTGATGTTACCAAATAAGTAAGAATTATAACTATTTTATTATTTAAAAAAAAAATTATATAGTTTTTTATGTACACAGTAAACACTGTACGTAAGAATTAACACTCGATGGCAGGAAACTAGAATTTGGTTAAAGTAATGGGAATCCTGGTTAGAAATATGGACGACAACCGGATACATGAGGTGGTCCGACCACTGCAATTGTCGGTTCGACAGTTCGTTGGAAACCGGTATCCAGTCAGGATTGCTACAACAGCTTTCAAACTGTAATGTAGTCGATTCTGCTGTTTTGTTACAGAAACAGATTATATATTTGGAATTATACGAATTTGTAATGAAGGTAAGTCGTAACGTACGTGTAAATTACCGAGCGACTCTGCGCTGGGTGTTTTAAATTCAAAGATACGAGTGTTTTTTTTTATTTTTATCTTTAATTTTTACGTGTTTATAAACGATTTTAAGCGTTATTAATTATATGTTATCAACAGAACTTTTAAACGATTTTTATTGATACAAATTGACTGAAAGAACTCTTTTTATAATACGTTTATTTACTGTGACACTCGTCAGTTAAGTGGTGGTACTTTTTTTTTTTTACTGTGTAGAACTTTGTAGTGGAGAGATAGATTAGAGACGTTAAAATATTCGGATTTTTTTTTTTTTTATTTCTGATGTGTTTTACGGTTGTTTTTTTAAGTAGAAAATATTGTAGACGTTAAAAAAGAATGAAGTCGGAATGAGAAAACGTCGTTAAACGTTCGATTTGTAAGAAGAGTATTGCCGAAAAACAATACGTTTTGAAAGATATTCATCTATGAAAGAAGAGACACTGACCCGCTTCTTTATAAAGAATAGCCCGTCCCGATCTTTTCGATTTCTAGAACTGATAGAAAAGAAAAGATCTTAATGAATCGGTCGGAAAAATAGAAGCAATTAAGGTACTAGTTTGCACTTTTTATCAGGTTCATTAATTAATTATACTTCTCTCTCCCTCTTTCTCTTTTTAGTACTAGTTTAGTTAACAATACAAAAGTTTAAACAAACTTAAATTTCCCTTTTTTTAATAGTTAATTAATTAATCAAGTAGAATATATTAAAAAATCATAAAGTAAACGGTTATTTTAAGCATAATTTATTATTATTACTCCGAAAACATTCGACATCCTTTAGCATGAATATGACATCAAAAGTAATTTTACTGTTCCTGTTATTTTTTGAAAATTTTCCTTATATTTTTTTTTAATGTAATCTAGAATTAGATAGATTAAATCAGAAACGAATTTTGTCGTGATATGTAAGACCGTACGTGTTGTACAGTGTTTATTGATTGATATATACATAATATTAGCGTGCGGATTTTTTTTTCTTGTTTTATATATATGTATATAATAAAAATTCGAGTTTAAAGTTTGATATATACTGTATGGTGCGTGTGGACGATGAGGAAACTCGGAATTATAAAATGCAACAAAATGTAAAGGTAGGCAAAAAGAATCATTTTTAGGAAATGAAGTGCAGGTCAACGGAAGTTGTAACAAATAAACTGGGTTAACTTTGCTCAGTTGCGAGCTTCAGATTTCACTTGGCGTGACTTTTCCACCAACCATTTCCTTTGTGGTTTTGCTGTAATTTCACGATGTTAGAGTGGCGTTAGTTGACCCTTTGTCACTTTATTTTATTCGCAACGTCCTGCTATTAAATTTGCGTCACCGTAAAAAACGTCGTTTCAGTTAACGTCATTTATGTCAGAAACGTCACTTTAATCTCACCGATAAGAGAAATTTAAATGGCGTAAAATTTGTAAACACTTGCAAACATGCGGTTTACTTAAAACAAGGGTGTGTTCTCTATCGTTACCAATGTTATTACAGGTTTAAGCTAAAAATTTGCATAAGAACAATCGAACAAATTCCGAAAAACTTCCAAAATATTTTTTTCACGTATGGGTCACGTAATTTGCGGTTATCGACGAAGAGTTAATTAATGAAGTCGCATCATGTTTCACGTCCATAATTTCTAGCTTACTGACCCAGCTACTTATAATTGAAGCATCTGATTAATTTTAAAACATGTTTTAGCCTTCATGAAAACATCATTTTTCCATTTAACTCATTAGTAATGGCACGAAAAAGTTTAGTAACGTTGTTATAAAAAATCTCTTAAAATTATTTAAAAATAGCACTAAACAATTTTCAAATGCCAAGTTAATTTGTTGGAAAATATTGTTTTGAAGTTTTAGCAATATGCTCATGTAGGCTACTGTTGCATAGCAGAGATAATTGACATATTTTATAGCAGTTACAAACCATATGCGTCTATAATGCATATGCCTATAAAACTAAACGAATGGAGAAATTAAAAATAGTTTTATATCAGAGAACAGTTTTGCGCGCTGTTAATTATAAAATTGTTAAAGTGCACATGCAGTACTTGATCTACAATATGGACCGCACACGTGTATCATTAATGGATTATAAAAAGCGTAAAAAATTTGTCTTTGATGTATGAGGTGGGAATGAATTCAAGCGATCACACTTTGGTTGGTTCTTGGGCACTTGTTGGATTTCATGGTTTCATGAATAAAGACAAGGTTGGTCTAGGCGTGTATGACATCTGTGGCATGATATAGACCGAAGTCACAGATGGCTGTCAGCAGGGTATTAGGAATAGCCTGCAGGTTTTTCCATACATAAAAACTAATTTCCTGTTTGGAGATAAAACTTTAACATTATCAAAATTCGAAAATTAAACATTTCACGTTTTTACTTCCCGTTTTTATGAATTAAATTATTTTCCATTGTAAAATTTTCGGTTCCGTTTAAACAATCGAATTTTGAATTGAGGAAACTATCCTGATAGAAAGTTAATGGTTCATAAATCATTATCCGATACTTTATATGACAATATGATCCTCTAAAAAACACTTAAAAAGCATAACTGTGTGTGGTTTCGATCGTTTATAAATTCCTTTCGCCTTAAAGAAACCCGTTTCAAAAATGCCAGCAATAGTTGATTGAACACAGACAATATTTTATAATCATTTATAAAAAATTGTTTATAAAAAGTTCGATAATTTTTCAACTTTCTAAATATAATATTCTTTATTTTTGTTTATTTTACTTGCATTTTACATAACATTTATCTCGGTATTTTAAGAAAATTCGAAGTTTTTTTTTCCCTGCATTAAAGTTTCAATTAAAAAATATCTAACCAATTAAAAAATATTGTCAAAATTTGTATCCACATCATAATTTCGTGACTATATTTTCATAAATGAATCGCAAACTTATATAGAAAATATTTTCAAGAAATCAATTTGTAAAGAATAAACAGGAAATTAAAATAGCTAAACACGTTCTTGCTCGATTTTCATTTGCAAAGAATTCGTTTTGTCTGGCAAGAATTAATGTCTGGAAGGGAATCCTGTTTTTCTTCCATTTTGATATTTGAGAATCTTGTGGCAGTTAACGGAAGGGAGGGTCGAAACGTAGGGATCTTCTTCGCTGCAGGGTTTTTATAAGACGAGTTTCTCCTCCTAGGTAAGCCGAGGTCAAGTTCTAGGAGAATAAGAACTTTTCATAATGTTTATTGCTTTAAACTTTACTTCATTGTTAACTGAAATATTCACGAATTTTTTTTTACCAACAAAACACAATAATTGAAGATGTGTAAATATAAATAACTTAATTTTATAATATATATTTTTTTTAATATTACTGTATTTAAACCGAAAGAAAAAAATATACAGTATATAGTTTTGGCTCACTTATTCGTATAATTTGAGATGATATTTATAATATAATAACTTGTATGGGATGCAAATCTATTCTAGGAAATTTCTAACAAACAATAGATGCTTACAATATATCATTCCTATGTAAAGTGCAATGTACGCTTTTTTTTATTGTTATTGTACTATGTATTCAGCAGACATTTTGTTCCGGGAAGATGGTTCCAAAATCAAACAGGCCTTAGGCTCTTTAGAAAGTAAATTTTTTTTTTCTTTATTTTTAAACTTTTCTATTGCTGGAATCGATATCGAACGTATGAAAAACTCGACTACATTAATTATAGTATTCAAAATATAGAAGTAAAGTAACGTAAAAGTTGTTTTATCTTATCTCACAAAGAAATTATTCAAAGAGTGACTATGCATAAAAATCTACATAATGGAGTAAGATATTTTTGCATTCAAAACAACGACTAAGTGAAATTGTAAAACTTTTACTTGTTTACGTATAAATTTATATATAAAAACTAAATTTAATCTTTTTATAAATAATAAAAATGCTAACGTCGAACTATTACGTATGTTTACATTTATTTGAATTTATAATCGATTAATCGATTATTTTACTATTAAAAAAATAATAATAATAATCGAAATATGAAATTGTTAAAATCCTGGAGCAGAAAGTAGACGACAAATATGCTATTTCAATGTCCTGACCTTTCAAGTTGACCTAATCTCAAAAATGAGGCTACCAACATCTACAGATATGCTATCGCAGAAGTTGTCCCATTGTCAAGTTCTTCTTTACACACATGGCTTGTACACATTTATAATGAATTTATTTAATGTAAATTTAGTAGTTTTTAATAACTGTAAAAAAAATTACACGCAGGTTAAATTAATTGATAAATTTTCTGAAGGTTTGTGGGTCATTCCATACCTAGGGGATGTTATAAAAAAAAAAATCGTTTTTTTTTTTGATATACACATCAAAGAATAATTATTTTAAATTGACTATTGTTAGTTAAAATAATAATTACTTATGCATGGCATCTGTTTTACATTATTCTATATATTTTTTTCATCTCTTATTGTTATCATTATTTTAAAAATTAAAAAAAGCGCATTAAAACGTTAAATGGAGAAGCGCAACTTTAAAACGGAGAAAAATTTTTGCAGTTTAAAATCGTTTTAATAGTTTAATTAATTTAAACAGTTTTAAAGTTCGGTTGCTTATTGTTAAATCTAAAGATAAGATAATTTATTATTATGCACTTTTCTTATCTACAGATACACACATAAACTGCCTGTTTAATATTCACGCATTGAGTCTTGTTCTTAAGATGGATAGATTAATTAAGCGATTTTTAACTAGGCACAAGAACAATTGCAGATCCTGTAATGATAAATGCGTCGATTTTTGGGGATCGGTCACGTATATTTATAGATTAAAAATCATTTAAACCGTGATAAAAAAAAATGTAAAAAAAAATCTTACTCCTGCGTGACTAAAATTTAAAAATGTTTTAAAAAGGTCTAGAGATTGATGCGATATCGATACCATTTTAAAGTTCAACGAACCGACCGTTAGCAATTGTTTTGTACGATTATAAGTAGTAGTAGCCATGGTTTAAATGGTCGAAAGCCATGCAAATGTATGTGTATCTTATACATATATTTTTCTTATTCTCTTTCGGTTGAGAGAAAACAATAGATTTTCAAAGAAAAGAAAAAAAAATAAAATAAAACCACTTTGAATTTCTTAACAGAATCGGTCTTTCTATTACTTAATTCTCTCCTCTTGTATGCCCAGGTGGAGTCGATTAAAACTAGGGCACTCGGGGTTAGTTCCGGGTTCTCTTACACTCTTCGTGTTTCATCAAAAAGTACATCCGTGGATATTGAGGTTGCATATTACCTCCCGCTAAGTGACGACCAATTAAAATATCGCGGAATCAATCTTGCCCAAATGAGGTCATTGAATGTCACGTAACACTTGTCCCTCCTGAGCCTCATAACGCAAAACAGTCCCCCGGGCCCCTATCTTGTTAAAGGAATTCTTATATAATTATTTACGAGTTTATGCATTTATTAAACGTATAAACCTATCTCTCAAATTATTTGATTATTGTGAACTTCTGTGAATAGATAATTGTAAATTTTTTAACAATTAGGGCATTATCGCTTTTGGCATTTGAGATATTTCCTTTGTCTCTACCGATAACAATAAGAAAATACGGAATATATTTTGTTTTGACACAGTTTTTCCTGTTTATTTAACACGTAAAATGAATAAACAAACATATTTAATACAAACTAACAGGATAAATATTTCTCATCATATTATCATACTCAGTTATATGTAATTAATACCAAAAATGTCTTTATGATTTTCATTTTTATGACGTGTTTCTAAAGGATGTTTTTTGTGTATTCTGACGTATATATACTACTATCTTTACGTGTTTATTGCACAAACGGTAGCGAATACACGTCATGGACGTTTAAATCACACAAATCTTGTCTTTTAAAGGAAACAAATATTGCTTAAGCAGTTGAATGACGTGTATAAATTGTCACAATCGCTATTAATAATTGCAGGATTTGCATATTAAAAGTATATCAATATAAAAAAATATATATTCAGTTTTTAGTTAAGTATCCGAGTTATTGATACTTAAGATGGGCGTTACGCTATGTAACAGTAGAGAGATGAATGTCCGTGTAACCATATTCATTCTCACATTTTTGAATATTGAAAACTGAGAATAAGCTATTGTGAAAGTAGTTGAATGCTTGTTTGACGTTTCGCGTCAATTCTGGTTTTTTTTCAAAGCAAAGCAATTTTCCATATGTCACGAAACCAGATACGAATCGTCAGAATGGGCATATCAAATTCCAATTACTCTTCCTGCCATCTATAAAAATAACTCGTGAAATTTATAGACTACTATAACCATTATTATTATTTTTATTGGTATGCAATATGGTCGGACTTCGTCCCAAAAACTTTATTATTGTGTTTAAGATTTAAATTAAAAATTTGATCTAGAGTTAATTGTAGAAAGTTTGAAACCCATATCAAATATAAATATGTAAAAGTTTGTGGAACGAGTTTTACTTCAGCCACAAAACAAATGGGATACGTTGTGCAAGGATTTTTAGAAAGGGAAATCGATACGATTCTAAACTCTATTATCTCTTCTTCTTGTTTTTTTAATAGGTGATTTATTGAAAATAATTTTAAGTTTAAAGATCAAATTCTGGTGATAATTTTTCACGTTTTGCAAATATAATTCTGATATTTATTATTAATATCAACCAAAATGTGTTTACAATAATTCGCGTTAAACGGAGCTTGATATAATATAATTTTAATTTTTGTATTTAATATTGAATTATCGCTAATTCTTAACCGATTTACTGAGAAAAATTGAAATTTATGGGATAGCCATGACGTTTGTATGTCTGTACGTTTCTCACTAATAATTCTTGAATTACTTAGTAGAATTTTACGAATTTCGGTAAGAATGTTCGATCATTAATAGCGATCTTAAAACCTCTTCTTTTAATCCTGTAGTCGCAACCATTTAAAAATGGCGGACGTTTAAACTTGCAGAATTTCTTTCTTAATAAGTTTTGAATTATTTACTTAATTCTTAAGACGTTCACTAAAGATATAAAATCATTGAAGATGATACTGTTGATATGCAGTTTAATCACGCATCTTTAACGATTTCAAAATATCGGGCATATTCGGAAACTAGGCAATTGGTTCTTTCCAAGTTTAACAAAGAACATTAAGCTAAAATAGAACATTTAGTTCTGGAAAAAACTAATCGTCCATTTTCCGAACATATCTGCTATTTTAGAATGATTAAAGATGTGGGATTAAAATGTATGTCCTCAAAATCCATCTTCATAACCTCTTTATTGAATGCCATAAAAATTTATCAAATATTATAGTTTAATAATTATCAGAGTTTGGAGATCTATAAGTTGTAAATGATTCAAATTAAGAGACTGTGTCATCAAGATCATCTTCCTGATAAATTTAATAAAAATCTGTTAATTAGATCGTAACACATTGAGGGCGTCTCACAAGTTTGAACGTCCAATATTTTAAATAATTGAAGCTCAGGATATAAAAATGCAGTGTTGAGAACACCTATGATGACATAACTATCGAATTTCATGATAATCTACTAATTAGTTCAAAAATTACTAATGGGTACAGATACACATACAGAGTGATGATTTAATAAAGCTCCGCTTTCCTTCAGAAAATAGGCTAATTACTGCATTTATAATTAATATTTTAACAAATGATTAATCGATTAATTATTTTTTTCGCAAATTTACTTTTTTATTTATTGCAGGACGCTGTTTATCATAGTTTTTTTTTTTTTTACTTAAATTATTTTAATAAAATCAATAAGCATTTCTGCATAAGGGAGTAGTAAAAAAAATCAATTACATGCGATCGAAATTGTTTCTTTAGTAGCATCAAAAGTGTTTTCTGCTTAGTGATACTCATATCATTGACTTAAAATTATTACTGTTTCGAATTTTACATAAACGATACTTGCAAAAATTTTTTCAAGTATATATACATCATGAAATCTAAAAATTGGAAAATACAATACGGTAATATATTTGAAGGTCTAAAGACACATAAAATTCATATTTTAAAAAAGGTATAATTATTCTAGAATAATAATTATATTTTCAAGAATTATTTTATTATTTTATCATCTACCAAAAAAAAGAGACTGATTTATCTCGGCTTATCCGCGGATTATTGAACTATCCTGATAAATAATAATATAATAACAATAAATTTATCTGTTTATATTAATTTTATGCAATTCGATAAAATTGATAATTTGTAATTATCTGGAATTTTTTTTATGAATCGTATCTTTTTTCTCATTTTATCAAATACCAGTTTCCATCACGAAAACGTCATTCTTTTATAAAAAAAAAAATTAAATTAAAAAGGCTATTTCCCAGTAAGATAAATAAACTAAATAATAAAATTTTCTAAGAAGTTAATTTATTTTTTTTTTTTTAAAGGATTATTATTTTTCCCTTTGTTTAACGAAACGTAAGTAGTATATAGACTTACTTAGTTATCGTTCTACGAAACTGTAACTGCCCATATATATATATGTACAGATTATGCGATTTTTTTAAATCTGTTATTAATTTAGAAAAAGGCAAAGAGCAATAAAATGCTATTAAATTTTAATCGCGCACATAAAAAGTTATTTTCAAGGTCGAAACTTGTTTAATATAGAATATCATTTGTAAGTTTAGATGATGTTATGCGGTTATATCGTGGAAACGAAACATTATACGTGAAGCGTTGTAAAAATATCATTAATGTAAAAGACTTGTTTAAATGCGTTAAGCTGATAAACGAAAAAAAGTAAATAAATAAATAAGTAATAATCTCGATGATTTGTAAATTTAAAAAAAAAAAAAAATATGTAATAAATGATTTTATTCTGCTTGATTGTTTCGATGTAGAAAGATAGTGAGAAGTTTCACTAGTCGGTCAGCAGAGCAGGACATCTAAGAACTATTATTGTTGGTTTAATAGTCTGGAACGGATGATGTCTGGGAAAGATTTAAATGATGTGATTAAATCTCATAGGCGTTTCTTGCTTTAATATGTTAGATTACTCTTTTCTGCCATTTATAATGTCAAAGTATTAACGTTATGCTAGAATAAAGAGCATTTTTACATTGTATGTATGGTTATTATAAGTTTTAAACGTTATAAACAATACTTTTCCTGGTTTTAGCGATACTTTCTATGAATTAGTGTAAGAGTATTCTAGACTATGCAGTTTGGAATCTGTAAACATGTAATCTCATCTCATCGTAGTGATAATCACATTTTGTTCTATTCGTTGCTATGTTACAAAAGGTAAGTCCAGTCTCCATCTTTCATGTAATCAAAATTATAAACAAATTTTCGGTGATTCTTTTTGCTTAATTTGCAGGCTAGTTATATAGCATTAAATTTTTAAAAGATGCGTCACGTTGGTTTCAATGTATGGCATTTTCTTGTGGAGTTATGAATGCCATGGCATAATTCTTGCGAATGTTTAGCGAGTTTTCAGTTGAGTAACACATTTCGGCACACGTTAAAACAGTTTGCATAATAATATAGCTTATCTTATTTTCTTTTTAATGTAAATAGCTCGCTAGTAAGATTACATTAATCTTAAAGAGAGCGTTTAAAGTTAGGCACGATTATTAATGCTAGAGACATTTTAAGTAACATTGGCATTCAAACATTTTTTTTTTTTTTTTTTATATTATCTGATTAAATCAGAATTGGCCTTAAGCGTGAGAAAGTTAACTCGACGAGCACGTCCCTTAGAGGTTCAATATTTTATTGAATTTTTTTATAAGAGAAGTTTGTCACATCATATTCTGTTTTATGTTATAAATCACGTTTGGGTTCACCGCCTCTAGTTTTTTTTTTTTTTTTTTGTAGTATATGATGACAAATTTTTTTCTCAGTAATTTGTTAGAATATATTACGAAAAATATTTATAGCAGTTATAATTAATCGGAAGATTTTTCTATGTAATGTAAAAGAGACAAATATCATTTTAATAACTAATTAAAAAGCAGTTATTTGAGATTTTCATCACGTACTAAAAATATTTCATAAAAGTTATATTAATTCTCAACATAACCAGAAATGATGCACGTTTTTTACGTAAAAATTTTTGGATTAAAACGTTAATAAATACTCTTTAAGAAGGACATTGTCCTAACTGCATTCGTCTTCACGAAAAATTATCGTTGTATTTTTCTTTTACTTTTTCCTTACGTGACAAGTTGCGAATGTGCAATATCATCCCGGAAATATCATTAGAATTATCGTCTGGTAATGCAATAATTTATAGCCGAAGGTCATTATTCGTAATATGCATTGCGTAATGGAAGGCAAGGTCATTGCCATATTGTGGTTCTTCTGGTACAACTCGTCGTACGAATTTTGCATTTCGCTCGGCATGCTGCAATATTCCGACATTCACGAAATCTTTTTTGTATTTTCGGATAATTCGTAAGTTGCATTAATTAAAAATAAAAATCTACAAACTCATACCGATAAACGAGAAGCATTAAAAGTATCTATCACCTAACAATGATTTTGGAAAACTATAAATAATACATTAAAATTATTATAGACGATATTTAAACTAACATTAGAAACAAGACTTTTTAAAAGAGCGTGACAAGGCATAAAAATAAAGAAAAATTGATTCTATTTAATGATTCGCGAGGTCAGAAGGGCCGTTAAGGTCTATTGCTTGCATTGTTAGAAATGGCCGGAGGTCATTAGTTGATTGGGTACGCATCATATAGAGCTACAGACATTTTAAAAGTATAGTTCAGTAGTTCTTCTATTTCACGAAAATATTAAAACTAAAACACTAGAACATATTAAACATTTGCTAGCTAAAAATGTTTTAAACGCGTATAAAAACAATCGCCATTTTGTTATGTTATAAGGTTAGTTTCTCTCACTTTAAAAGACATCCCAGCAGGATTTTCACGTCCTATTTATGTTCCTATCTTAGATCTGTGAATTAGACCGAACATTAGTTTTATTCATTTTTTTTAACTGTCAATAAATCAGTTATACCCTATAGTTAATAAAACATTAAAGTCCTTTGTTCGCTACTTTCCAATGAATTAATTGAATTAGATTTGTACCTTCGTTGTTATTTATACCGCGTTATCAAACGAGAATTTTTTTTAATCTACGTGCATAGAATTTTTACTTTTTTTTTTATTTTTATATAAAATAAAACTTTATCGACATGAATTTTCAATGACCGTAAATTTTAGGTTAGGTAAGCATGTTCTTCGGTTATTTTCCTATATGTGTTTTATCATATTTATAGTACCCAGTTAACTCTTCAAAAAAAAAATTTTTTTTTCTTTATTCTTTGCAAGCATTTAAATTACTTAATGATATTTTTTTTTTCTTCACGTTTAACATATTTGTTAGAGAAATTAAAAAAATGGTATATAAATTATAACCTGACAGAACTGCTACTCCTTTACGTTAAAAACCTGATATAAATCAATTGAAAAATGGTGATGATAAAAAATTAAACAACTGCATCACTGTTCTCGGTTCACATTTTTTAAATTTATTATGCTATTGTGCTGATTATTGATTGACAAGCGGTCATTATTTAATAGATTTGTTCCAGTTTTTAATTCATACATCACGCCGCGAACTACAGATCATTGATTATTATCTTATAAAGAACTGTGTAAGAATTAGTTAAAAATATTCGCGAATTCGCATAAATTATCAACAAGATTTATAAACAGTCGACTGGTATAGTTTATGGCTTATAACTTATTGTATATCTGTACTTGTAGTGAGATTAATAAGAGGAACAGCACAGCAGCTTAAGTATGTTCAGTATACAAAAACCAGATCTCTATTCCCCCATAGTTTGATAATATTCGAGTGCTTCAGTATCATCCTCTCGGCATATCCTGCACAGCAAGCTAAATTTAAACAAGATTTTGGTAGGTAAAACATTTAATTGTTTAATTTTTTTTGTTACAAAAGTAATTTAAAGCATCTTGGTATCAAAATAAAATTAGATTTTATCTAGTCAAATGCTTCATTAAGCTTGGAAATTATAGATGTTTCAATCACGTGATTTCCGCTCATGTGGCATGTAGACTAGTTTGTTGACATCCAAGTTGCTACAGAGACCAACCCGACCACCCCTTTAATCGCCTCGGTGGTAATAGACCCTTCTGTTGACTGCACCTGTCTGCATTGCCTAGGAGATGTTATTCTCAGTTGTGACAGGAAAGCATCGAGTACGTCCTTGCTCCAAAAATCCATAATGGCGACAGTTAGGATAGACAGGAGGAAAATTTTACAATCGTAAGTAATAAATAATATTATATTATTGCGATTTTCTCAAAAACTACCGAAAATTTTAAAAATTTTAGCTTATAACTGATAAAATTCTTCCATGCTTTATAATCGGTTTTTAACCTAGTATATTCTTAGAATTATTTAATTTTATTATTAGTAGAATTAAGTATCGACCTTGTTCTTACACACACGAATGAAATCTGTTCTACGCGGCTGCAATAAATGGTTGTTAATTGCTGGAAATAAATGATAAGACCTTAACTTGTGTGAGTGTGTACTAAACTACTCGCATCGATGATAAAGGACACTGGCTCTGTTTGTCTGATGGACGTAATAACTCGCATAATCTCTTCCAGGAAAATGATAACGATATAAGAATATTAAAAATAAAGGATAATAAAGATAGGAAAACTAGATAATGATGCACACAAATCGCATTGTATCTATCTAAAGTATATGCAAATTTATCGATTAACCAACATCCTTAAAAAATATATTTAGTAGCGTAGAAGAGATTGAAGATTTGTTTTTGGATAATTTATGTTATTAAATAAAAAATAATTTATTAATAAATTAATAGAAGAATGAATAGAAGAGATTTTTTAAAAACTCTAGGTTAAAAGTATAAATTGTACGTTTACCTCGTCAGAAGGGCATTTCCTTATTAAGCATTTCCTATCTTGTATATTAAATCAGAACAGGGAAAATGCTGTCGAAATTAGTTTTAATTTTTTTCTTTTTCGTAACTTTTCATTATTATTAATTTTAAACGATAAGTTTTCTTTATTATCTAGATTTGTTTATCATCTACGTAAGCAGCAACTATACAACGAAATTTTGCATCGATTACACAGAAATTTATAGTCTTAAATTAATAAATTTTCAAACTATAACTAATTAATAAGTGCGATAAATCGATTTTAGTAGCATTCTATAATTTAACTAACGTTTGGTTTTACGCTTTAACATTTTTTTTTTTTTTTCCAGCCTTAAACTTCTTGATTTAATGTAAAGATAATCGATTTTTAAAGCATCGACCTCATTCCGAAATTTGCAATCTTTTCGATTATCCAATTGTAAAAATTGTGCTATCAAGCAGACATAATAAGAAAAACTAAATTTAAAAATTGTCCATCAGTCGAGGAAAAATAATTTCTGATAAATCAGAAAATATATATTTTTTTAATCCAAGATAGATCATTTCGGCAGCTTTTTTTTTTTTTTGTTAACATCAGAGCTGAAAGTTTGAAAATTGGAGATGAAAAGACTTAATGATTTTTTTTTTCTTATATATGTGATTCATTGTTTGAAGAACGGTAAGTTATAATTTGCTTCAGTAGTCAATAGATACTTTAGAATGAGAAAGACCCAGATTTTTCGTTTAGTAGATTGTTCAGCGATTGAAATCGCAATTATTAACTCCACTTATATTGTCATAATCTCTTTTGAAACAGTCATTGTTAATGTTATACAATCATGCTTTATATAATTGAATATCGATTTCTCATTTAAACAATTACCATTTTCTCTTTTGGCATTCTAAATTCCCCATTTTCCATTGTCAAACTAGACTTTTACTTTTCTTTTGAGTAATATAAATGCATTCCTACAATGAAAGAAAATGCCCAATTTAATAATGACGTAACAAAGAAAATAATTCTTGAATAGTGACGTAACAATATTTTTACGTGCTTTACTTATTAATATGTTTTATTCTTTGATTTTTAATTAACCATGCTTAAATATAAAAATCACGCAGATTTATGTGAGCCATTAAGTTGTCGAATTTTTAAACCATTAAAGAAAAAAAAACTGCGATTTTTTTTTTATATCCTTTATTAAATTAGTTAAGTGATGTGTTCGCATTACATGTTCACCTTCAAGTTGTGTTACTCAGTTGTAATAACTGAATTACGTCAACCTGTAATGACTCAAACGTTTTAATTAAAAACAGTAAAAATTCGCATGCGAAAAAATAAACATATGCATTAAATTATACACTTAAAGTAAAATTTAAACAAGAAAATTACCATTGATAGTTGATTGTTCCAATATAGTAGTAAAATAGTTTTCGGCGAGTAATTATGCAAATCAGTTGCTTAGTTTGTCGTCTTTGTCCCGGGTTTTTAGTAAAATTTTAACAAGAAGACTAAATTATACTCGAGTAATAAACAGATAACGGGTATTGAGCCTGTAGGCTTCTTAAACGGAATTTCTTCGCACCAGTAATCAAGTATGTTGATTCGCAACACGCTTCTCCCGGATCTAAACCACTCCTTATACAAAAGAGGTGATACTTTAATTCTTTCATAATACGCTATACTGTACTTTTATCTGCTTTTTTTAATATTTACATAAATATTTTTATCATTATTTGTTTCCATTTTTTTTCACTGTTTATTTTGTCCGGTAGGAATTGTTAAGTTTTAAACTCATCTTTTTTCTTCTTTTTTTTTTAATTATGAGAGGAGAAAAGAATAGTCAAATAATTGAATGTCATGGATAAGTTCTCTTATCTATTTTACTTGATAATTACACCATGAAGGATTGCAGGAAGTTGCTTATTTAAAGATGAATGAAAATCACGTGATTCTGTTTCCTGTAAGGCATTTTGCTTCGAATTAAATTAGGCTCATCTGTAACTCTTCCGAATATAAATTTTCGATTTTTTGCGTATACTAAAAACCGTAGAAAGGGGGGAAAAATTAGTACATTACGTCATGTATATATCTACACGAAACCATCATTAAAACTAGAACCATGGATGAAACCATCATTAAAACTAGATTATCTTATAGTTAAAAATATTTAAATTAAGATCTAAAATTCAAATCGTTCGTAAAAAACGTATCAATTTTTTTAAATTTTAATTTATGTTACTTTTTATCTTTTTTATGTGAATTCTATTGCAATCTTTGCAAAATTAATTTATTATTATTATTAATCGTATTTTTTTTTATATATTTTAAATAGTAATTTTCTTTGATTTTTCGAAAAGATTTTTATTTTTTTGGCCTTGTTACAGGAAAATAACAATACTTATAAATAATTTTTAATTTTTAAAAATTAGGACACTGTGTTTAAGTAGGCTATAGTAATGATTAAATATACTTTCAAAATTCGTAATCGTTTCAAAGACCTTCAACCAATAATGATCTTGTCCTTTAATCTTCTTATTTTTTTTTATTTTCTGTAACTTTAAAGAATAATGATACTGTCCAATATTATGGATTAATCTTTCATTAAATTTATTTTGTAGTGCTTAAACTGCGAATGAGGTACGAAAAAAATAGGACAATAATTAAAATTATAAAAAAATTTAATAAATCGTAACATTATATCGAAAACTAGCTGAAAATTATACAAAATTGTGTCGAATTTTTTTTTTCATATTTTTATATACTTTATAAATATTAAAAGTGTTTTAATTTTGTTATATGAAGTTAGCAATAATTTTTTTTATAACACGAATAGAGCATCTTCAGGCAATTTTCGATAGAATATATTATGAGTTATCCGAGAAGGGCGAGAAAAACGTTACAAGCCCAAAGACAGTAATTTCCTATAAAATACTATAATTATATTAATCATTCTTATCGATATTTTATAGCAACGAATTATGCTATTATTTTCTAAGCTTTAGAATCCTGTCATGATAGAGTCGGGAGCGGATAAAGAGAAGCCAACAGGATCATTTGACCCAGATCCTGAACTCTAAAATGCGTCAAAATTTAGTATTTTCTGTAAAAAAAAATAAAATAAAACATATATGGGATATAGTCACAACATTTTTGAAGAGAATATCAGCAAATGTCTAAAAATGGATATCAAAAATTATCCGTAACGTATGTTTCTTGGTACGGTACATTTTAGGTGATAACATGATATATCTTATGCAACTAAGGCGTTTCTATCTTATATTACAGAATAAAAATACTGTAAATTTAATATTCTTCTTAAAACAATCGTTAATAAAAATTAATTTACGATTATTTTACTGTTTATCTTATTTTAATACTTTTTTCTCTGATGATTCAAGTATAATATGTGAAGAAAACGTGAATAATGCGCTTAAAAACTGTGAACATTCACAAAAATAAAGATTACTGTTAGAACTGTAGCTGCATCTTGGTTTAGAATTTTGAAAATCTTTCAACTAAAATATTTTTTCGTGATCAGAATTTAGTTTCGGGCGAAAATTTTATAATCTGTGTACATTCTAGTTTAAGAGCAACACCTGCCAGGAGAGGAGGAATTTTTTTAGATCCTACCAGATGGCAGATGGTCCTCGAAGTTATTTTGATTAACCGTGTAAGGAATGAGACCAAACTCGCTCAGAATCACAATTATTCGTTAATACGTAAACAAAAATGTGGACCGGTGTTAAGATTTTGATGCAAAATTACTTCATGAGTTTATTGACTAATTGGAGATTTATAGGGCTAAATAACTAAATATTTAAATAAATTCTAATAAAAATTATATATTTTTTTTAATTTCAGAATAATTAAGAAGTAATTATGTCAGTCATCTGCCAGAATTTTGTACAGAATGCTTGGAAAAAAGATCTATGTTCGAATTGCTTCAAGTCGTTTGATGACCACGCATCGATGAACGGTAACTGCGATAACGTTACTAAAACTACGTGGAAGTCTTTAATAACGGATAGAGATAGAAATGGAAACTGTACCAAACCTTTCCGACTGGAAAACGGATTCCATGGTAAATTATTAACTATAGTACCGGCTTTGAATGGTAGCGATATCATAAGCAATAACAATAATAACAACAATAACAACAAAAAATCGGAATTTCTGCACGTCAACGGTCATTCGGAGAAGGTTATTGGAATCCTGAGAATACCCGGAAGCGAAAAAAGGCAAGTTTTGCAAACTCAAACGAAGATAAATGTAGGTTTTAAAGAAGAGGAGCCGTTGGTTATAGGATACGGTGGCAACGATTACGATGCGGATGAACCCGAATGGGAACTCTCCAATAACCACGAAGACTGTGAATTAATTTTAGATAGTTTGGACGAAACGGACGAAGATCGTGCAATTAGTAAAATAACACGCGAAAATACGGAATTTAATGCCAAAAATGCCAATTTGCTCATATGTAATCAGTCGAGTACGGAGGAGGAGCGTAACGCTAAAAACCGTCGGAAGGGGGAGCCACCTCCCAAGGCGTCAGTCAAGCCGTTTTTCAGACAGACCACTTGGAACGAACAGTCTGCAGTCGGCAATGCAGTGAGTGATAAACAGCAGACTGCACACATTATAAACGAAATTTCTCCCGTGACATCGACGGAAACGGATACACCGTGCATCAATGGAGGAGAAAGGGATGATATCCCTCATCTCTCAACGCCAAAAGTCGAAGAAGAATGCAATCAATCTGTCAACGGCGATATTAACGATGTGGCAGCTACTAAATCACTAGTGCCTAGAACTTCGTTTTTGCATGGAGCTAATGAAGAATTAACGACACCTACGGCGTTGTATACACCCGGAGACGATCTTTTTGTAACCAGAAGTAATTCCTCTTCTTCGGAAGATACGATTCCATCGAGAGAATTTCCTGAAGAATACGTTTCGGATATGAATCAACAATCGGACCAGCCTGCGAACGTATCGGAAGATATCAACGACAATCAGCAAGTGCCAGCAAAATTAGCAGATGATGCTTCTGGAAGCGGCAAAGTAAGTGAAAATATAGATGATTCTTTGCTCTACGACGACGGAAGAACTATTTATTACGCCGTAAGTCCGTCTCTTGCAGAAAATGAAAAAAACAACGCGGAATCTCACGCCAGATCCGAATCCATACCGATCATTAACCACTACGCAGAATGCAAGATATATCAGGACATAGAACCGAATCGAACTCCATCTCCTCCGGATGGTTCTCGTAGATCAAAATTAGCCGCTCTAGCTGTAGAACTAGAACAAGCGAGATATTCGGGAGGAACACCAATTAAAAGACAAGCTCCTTCGCCACCTGATGCGTCGGGTTATTCTACTCCAGTTCAAAATATTTCCCAATCTCGCAATTCCTTACCCAACTCGGCTTGTAGGTCGACTTCGACCCCAGTTTGCACCACTCCGGTTATAAACCAAGATTCTGCTAACAAACAGAAAAGCACAAGCAGTTCGGGAGGTTCACGTTCGAAAATTCTGATGTGCATAAGCGGAAGCGCCGACGACACCTTTAACAAAAACAGAAAAAAGTTCTCTCTCAAGAAACTTTTGAAGAGAGGCAGCAGAGATGTCGAAGATTTTCCTCCCATCGAAACTGGGACGCCAAATCCCAAAGCATGGAAACAAAACGACTTTTCTAAAGTCAAACTGGAAATTATACATCCGATGGATCTAGTAAACGACAGAAAAAGTCCGGATTTAGACAGAGAAAACGTTCATGCATCGTCGGCTCCTTCGGAATCTGGATACGATAATTTGTTTATACCGACTTCCAACGATAACAATGTAAGTATTTTTCATCAATTCAATGACCATTTGTTCTTTTTGTTTGTAGTCGCCATCGTGTTTACATATTTCGTCATTCCTCTTTTCCTCGAAAAAATTTATAATCATCTCCCCTCTTAAAAACTGAAAAACGTGTAGAAAATTGTATTTTCTGCTCGTAAACAATAATAAATGTTCTCGACACCAGAATGTAAACGAGACAGAGTGGGAACGAAAAGCTAAGCTATTTTTATTCCAGTTAAACCTGTACACGTACTCCAAACACCATTAAATCATGGGGATGATGAATACCGTTTTTAATTGTGTCCTATAAGTCGACAAAATTTTCTATATTGTTCTATTATGTTCGTTACCACTGTTTAACAGAATCGTTATTTAAATACAGAATATCATTATTTTATACCACTACAGTACAACTAGTTGTTATGAATCATTATTAAATAACGTCATATCCGCTAAATTCAATATTTTATATTATATATATACACGACTATTAAACCTTCATCCTCTATAGTAATAATCATACGTCACAATCCATTTGGCAGCATTCCCAAGTGTTTTTGACGCATTAAGGTTTCCTCCGACTTTATTGACCCAAACTAATTTAGCCAGCGTCAATAACATGACTTGTTATTGATAATGACAATACAGTTAATCATCCGATCTACTTTATTTTGCGTAATTTAATTTATGAATTTTTAAAATTTGTAATGGTCATTAACCTTCATTTGCTGCTGTTGCTACTACACCTTACATTCTTACATTCTTAATAATTTTCGAATAATCGATTTGATGTTTTAATTATCGATTTTGCTGTTTATTTCTCCAAAATTTTAAAAAAATAAATAAATGTAAAACTTGCAATAATAATAATAATTATCAGGTAGAATACGTTTGCGATATTTCTCAATAGGTAGTAAGTAGCATTTATATTTTTTTCTCATGCGTGTCAGCGTGTTAATTTTTGTGTTACTAGGACAGAATAATTATTGTTATTTTTTTTAAACATTTATAATAATTATGTAAATTTTTGTTTTGTTTTTTTTAACAGGAATCGACTGCGTTACCAACTCGTACCAGCGTGGGAAGTTCAAGAGCAAATACGAGACCACCCAGACCTCCGAAACCACCACCACCTCCGAGATCGCAGTCTATGATTCCAGAAAAAAGCCCAAAACAACAAGAAAGATCAAAAGTAAATAATAAATTTAAAAAAATTGCAAACTCTTAAGTTTCATTGCGTACGATTTAAAATTCGGGAAAATTTTTTTTTTTTTTAGATTTCGGAGAATAAAGAGGAAAAAGTCGAAAGTCCGGATAGTACCTCCAAACCTCAAGTTCCAAAAAGACAATATAAGTGCAACGGAAAGTCAGAATACGCTAATTTAGGTAAGTAATACGTGTGCTATTATCCAATATAAATCTATTGTTATCTTATCTGCAAAATCCGTTAGAAGTTAGCTGTTTGTTCGCATTATATTCGATACATCGAATTTTATGTACACAGTGTAACGTTTTAGAAATAGAATGAAAAAAAATTCAATTAATAGGTAAGGAACTTGAACAAATATTTTTTCTCCCACGTGTCATCCATATGGCGGATCCTACTCGACTAAGTCAATAAATTATATTTGAAACGACTACACTGGTACGAGTTTTATGGATTTAAACATGTTGCATTAATTAATCCCATCTGTTCTGTTTTTGAAACTGCAACTCGAATATTTGTCATTTAATATATTTTTCTATATAATTTAATGTTATTTTGTGCAAAAAAATTAATTCCAATTTTTAAAAAACTGTGTAATCGATCTGTCGTAGGTGATATCAGAACGTCCGTAGCTCCCAAAAAACCGGAGAGGACTACAACAGATATAGAAAAGAAACAAGAAACTAGCAAAAAATGTGATGTTTATGAGCCTTTCGATGAACAAATTTATCACGATACTCTAGTAGTAAGTACTGTTAAAAGTATTGTAGCATTAGTTTTTACAATATACAAAATAAGTGATGATAACAGTAGCAGTTGAAACTTTATATCTTCTTTTATATATAAAATTCCTTATAATAATTAAATTTTAATAACTTTTATAAAAGATATAATATGTTTTATAATTCAAAACTACATTTTAAATACAGTAAAGACATAAGATTTCTATAAAATCCTGTTAAGTACTTTGGTAAATTATTAAACACGTTAATTTGCCTACTCTGTTATTGTGAAATTTTTAGAGGAAGTTTAGAGGAATTTTATACGATAAATAAATATTGAATAAAACAAAAAATTGCGTTTTTTAGAAATTATTAGTCAATAAAAGTCACTTAAGATAAAATCGAAAATGTAGAAAGTGATAAAGCATCATCCGAATATCGATTAAAAAATTATTTTTAATATTTTTGAATTTCGATATTTTTCAAAATTTTGTTAACATTTTATCTGAATCATCGTTACTGTGTTATGCAATTTAGGAGTTTATAACTTGTTCAACTATTATGCAGTATAAGCTATAGAATGACAGAATGATCTGTTAGAACTGCAAAAAAAAAAAAAAAAAAAAAAAAAAAAAATAGATTGCGTTGAGCATATAGTCAACTAATTTTAATAATTAAATTATAAAATTTAAAACAGAGTTACTTAAATTTCGAAATCATTAAATTTGTTCTTTTAAAATATCATCATAATTTTAATTCTGAAAGCGAATTTTATCTCTTTTAATTTATATATATAGCTATTTAAATGAGAATAATCAAATGTTCAGAATATATTCAGTTGACATTATTATAAAAGAATATACTTTATTTGTGAAAATAAAGATGGGCTTAAAATTATCAAATTATAGGCCTATCTTAAAATATTGCTAATAATACAACAGTTAATGACAATATTATTTTGGTAAAACAAAATTAAAAATTCATTCTTTGAATGCACTATCGCATATGCATAATGATATGAAAAAAGTGCAATTTAAGTGTTTAATCTGAAAAATATTGTTTTATATTATTGTGATGTTGTTATTATTATGTATATCGTAGAACATAAGCCTGTATGTTTTATGTAATATAGGCTTCGACTTATAAACATACTGTGGACAAAATTTATGTCATTGTTTTATATTTATTATCTTCACTCTTTCTTTTATATAGCTATAAAACAATAGCCTACATTATAGTTATGGTAGCTCCCATCTATAAAATATTTTTAATGCTCTACTAGTCTTCAAATGATTTCGTCTTAAGTATTCAATAAAAAATTGAAAATCTATTCTGGATCTAATTGCTGTTATATCCAAACAACATTATTAACTTCAATACTAACTTGATATAAAGTTTTTTACAATTTTTATTAGTTTTCATTTTTTCTACTAAAACTCGAAAAAAATATCTGTAATAACTTAGACGATTTTAATGCGTTTAAAATAACACTTAAGTTTCATTTTTTATTGAAAAAATGTTGTATAAGTGACATTTAAATGTAACTGTGTTAGTTTTTTTAGCCTTAGTATTATTCTTACTTCAACAAGTCTAAAAAGAGAATTCTAATTTTGGTTGTTTGGCCCTGTTCCCAAATTTTCCTATTTTTTTTATATTGTAGGGAATATATAATATGATCATAAAGTAAAATACAGTTTAAATCATCTTTAAAAACAATTGATTCTAAAGTCTCGTAATAGGGTGAACATGTATTCTCTAGCATGTTTATTTTATTCTCAGAGAATTTTTCCTGCTCAGAGAATGTTATAAAAGAAAAAACTCTATAAATTATAAAAAATTGGCCTAAGATATTGCAAAAATGAATATATTTTTAGTCGATTTTCGTTAATTTTTTTTATCTCAAATAGTTTTTATCATACTTGCATTATAAGCCATTACGAATATTGTTAGCAAGGGAAGTTATTTTACTGACTCGATGAAAATCCTGAAATATAACTTTTTAAATGAGTTAATAACGAATAAAACTGTAAACATATAACAGCAGATCAGTTAGAAGAAAACTCTTTGATTGAAACAATTCTTTATTTCATGGTCACATTAAAAGTTTCTTATTACAATAATTTATGTATACATATACAATTTAGTGAAAATAATTCGAACATTAAATATAATTATATATGTGTGAACATCTTGAAATACAAATCATATTTTGCCTATCGGAAAATGTTCATATACGGTATGCATTTTAGAAAAATTTTGAAGTCATAAACTGATAGTTTACATAAATATTGGTCTTTCATGAAAGCCTGCAATAGGTTTTATATGTGGATTTTTATATTTCTTTTATAAATCTGCATAATTTAGTAATTGTAAAAAAAAAAATTCCAAATTTTATTCAGTTGTTTCATTTTATTCAAAGCATAGCTTGATAAACTCGATTGGCTGTGAGTACATTGGTATAAAAAATCGTTTCACCTTTCATTTGAGGGCTTCCGGATCGAATCTTCTTGATCTCCATTTCTGATCATTTAATCTAGATTACATCATTAGATTATTTACTACATATAACAATTGAATTTGCCTGAAGTGCCATAATATTTGTTCGCAGTTGTTCTATCAAGATTTTAAAAATCGCATGCTTTGATTTATAATTTTGAATGATAAAACAAATATGATAGCCATATGAGACAAAATTAATATAATTCATATTGTAACACCGACTGTTTCGAATTATCAAACATGAAGGAATTTTATGCATTGTTATGAATATTGTTAACTGTGAAATAGAAAATTTATAAGATTAATCATAAATCTTTATTATACTTAATAGTTATTTTATAATACGTTAAAAATTATCAGTATAAATTATTATCGCATAATAAATTATTAAAGCGTTAAACTTATTTTAAAGTCACCGCCCTCAAAAAATGCTCAGGATGCCGGTTCTGATCCGAAGAAAGATGAAAGTGGAACAAGACCTTCAGATTTTCCAAAAGTCACACATTCGAGCCCACCCGTTCCTCCTCCTCCACCTTATGGAAGAATAACATGCAGTAGCGGATCCGACGATAAATCTTGGATTAATCTTGAAGCTAGTTATTCCCTGTTGTCTGCCGTTAATCTAGACGTCCTTGCAAGATTGCTAGATAACGTAAGTTTTGCATGATTATTCTAGCATTTACATTACGAAATAAGTATCGATATATATGTATATAAATTGAATAATCCTTTTAATTTTAAAGGCACTGCACGACAGATATTATCAGCTTGAAAGACCTGACAAGGAATCTCTTCTGTGGTCGGATTTCGACTTAGAAATAGAACAACCTGTACAGATATTATCTGATAAAGTTATATACGATGCCACATTTAGGCATGGAAATAGAATGCCTGTTACTCTTCTTGTAAGTGAAAACTAATATATTTTATTTAATGCATTAATGTTTAATATCTAAACCTGAACAAAACGAAGGAACAGTCGTGGGCTTTAATATTTATGTAATAAATATTAATAACGAAAGTAATGTTCATTAGCAGTAATGAAATTGCTGAATGTTAAAGCAGAAATAATATTTAAACGAATATTAACGTGGAAAACTTTTAGTTATTCTGTGAACATTAACTTGATAGCGACATACAAACAGCAGAATGAACCCAAATTTTGAATAAATATCACAATGAATATAATCATTGTTCTACTGAAATATTAGTAAATCCCTCACTATATATGTATCTACATAATAGTAATAAGCGCTATAATGACAAGTCATTATGTAATCTGTTAAAGCATATTAACAATGGTCATGCGATAATCCTCAAAAATTTGGAATGAAAGCTAACTAAACTTATCTCTCGAAGCTTTTCAGGGGAATCCAAACACGATTCGTCACTTTCGTTCTGCATAACTTAATGATTATTGAAATGAATTACGCAAATTAATGAATGTAAATATGGCCGAGTGGTAACGCTGTCGGCGTGTCAGGCAGGAGGACCCAGGTCTGGTAACTTCTGAAAAGTTTTTCGGGGTGCTGGGTCCGGCCCGGCGATCCCCGTCCTTCACCATCCGGCCCCCCTCCACGGTGTGGGTGCAGCCCATGGTTGGAACTGGCCCCGCCCCTTAGTAATCTTCCTGATTGGAAAGAGGCGTAAAAGAAAAAAATATATAAATGTAAATTTTAAAATATCGAATTTGTTGTTTATACTGCTAAAATTAATGCGGAGAAAATAAAATCGTAATCAAATTTAATTCACCCATCTAAAGAGCTAATACTATAAAAATTTGAGTTTTTTTATTATTAATTCATTTTTAATATGAAAATTTTAATATTTTCGCATTTATAATAACTTAGTTTATTAAAAATCGAGTATATATAGGTCTATATATATATATATTGTTTTTTTTTCAGGTAAATCCATGGGGATTACATTCTTCCTTGAGTGGAAGTAGGAACTATGCCCGGTATCCAATTTTAGCCCATTTTATGGATCACGTGCCAAGAAATTACGCTTTTCCGGAAGTAGGTTCCAGTACAAATTCGGAAGGCATCCTGACTTCTGTATACGTATTACACAGGGCAAGATTATCTCCACTTCGTTCTCTGGTAGAAGAACAAGAATACGAGAGGGAAGTATTTTTTGTTATGTTACAACTGATCCACTCCCTGAAAATACTTCAGGCTAGTGGAATCGAAGATATAGAACCTGGAAGCCATAATGTATTCTTTGCTAAAACGGAAAAAGATCGTCTTAATAGTCTAGTGTTCCTATCTCCCGATCTACCTTTCGAACAAGCAGGAGATTTATTCTTGTCCACTACGGATTTACCTAGGATATCGCTATGCAGTTACGCCTTATCCATCATGCTTCTTCTCTTAGGAATTAAAAGAGCCGAAGATATCAAGACCACCAAAGCCATATATAAGAAAGCAGTTTTAGTTATAACCGACGTTCTCCTGAAAGAAAAATCCTATTCTCTTTCGCAGGCGAAAAGCATTTTAGACTATGTACTATGGAACGCTGAAGAAGCGGTTAGCACTTCAGACAGAATGTCACTGAAAACAGATGGTGTCCTTCAAAGATGGCTCGACGTGGAAAGGGCACGTAAGTTAAAAAATTTGGCTGCAGGTTCACTTCTAACGAATCTGACTGCCGTAGAAGAACACCATCTGACTTTCCTGGTGAGGAGCAGTGTCAGAACACTTAGAGAAGTAGCTGCCATGTTGTGAATTATCTGTGATCATCTTCTAATTTGTTATTTTAACGACGATTAGAAACGAGTTATTTTTCATATCTTATTTGACTTGCAGAAAAATTCCCGTCAAAATTCTGTATAAAAGAAAAATAGCATCGCATCCGTTAGTCCCATTAACAACTGACTTTAAGTGTCTATATTATGAAAATGTCGTGATTTATAAATTTTAATTCATCTTAGTAATATTTTATTATGCATTGCGCTAATCTTTAAAAAAAAATCATACCTATCAGGAAGAATTATAGAAATTGGTTAATGCGAGAAATTTTTTCTTCTTCTACGACAAGTGCGCTTTGTTCTTTGTAAATAGAATATATACATATGTAAATAGTTTGTCTTATTACGAGATCTGATATTTTTGTGTCTTGTAATAAAAATAACCAGTTTTCCATATACCTAACGTTTTATTATTTAAAAATATTTCGTAAACAGTTTTCTTATTTTAAAATGTACTGAATTATTAACGTTTGTATGAATACAATATTTTTCATCATTTTTTTTCCTATCTCAATATCGTGTTGCTTTTTTTCTAAACAAAAGCGAAGATGGTAGTAAATAAATAAATAAATTTAGAATTTTAACTCTTATAAATCGAAAAAAACAATATGAAGTTTTATATATATATATATTAATAGAACAGAATTGGAGCTTGATGTTAACTCCAGCATATTCTCTACTAAAATAGATGATAAATTTACAGATGCAGAAAATTAAAATCATTAAAATAAAATTATCTGATTACGATTTATAAATCTAAAATGATAAATCCGACAATTCTAGTTTAATAAAAGAACACAATTTAGTTTGTTATTGTTAGTAGCGAAATATAACTGTAAAATGGATGTTGGACTAACAGTTAAAGCAGGGCGTCGTCACAATTCTTTTTATAACTAGGGAGTGACCATGTTGATTAAAAGTATTGAAAATATTCTCTAATGTTCTAGAAACGCCCCAATTATATTTTATTTACAACTGCACCATTTTAATTCTTAATCTGCATACAACTGCGAAACATTATTACTAGGTGGACATAAATTATTTTCATAATTCTTTTATTGCAGTTCATTTTGATGCTGCGTCGCTTCTGGCGCGCGGTACAATGCGATGCGCTGCAATAGACAATTTACAATCTTATCGCATAAACATATAAATCTGATTCTTATTGGAATTTTACGAAATTAATAATATTTTTACCAACAACAGAAACTGTTTTTAGTTGAAAAAAATTAACATTATTTGGATAAAAAAGTTCTTTAATTAATGCGAGTTGCAGCTGAATGTTCGGCTTTGGAACCGATATGCGCATTTTATATATTCATTTTTTAGTTGATTAAAAATTGAATGAATCTTATACAGTAAAAATATATAATTCAATCGCAACACGATAAATTTAGAGTGTAATAAATTTTATTGGCTGAGAGTGATTTGAAATAAGATTTAAACTTATATATAAAACAATAAATTTTATTAAGTGCATTTAATATAATTTATATCGGAAAGCATTAGCAGACATTGAAGATAAATTATTTACGAATACTGTAAGCAAGATTTATATAATATATAAGATAAACAAGCAATAGCATAAGGCCTCACGTTTCATTGAAAAAATGTTAAATGCATTTGAAGGGCCTCAAAATTACAGCTTAGGGAACACAATATGCATAACTCTGACTCTCTTATGAACATAAAGTACAGTAAGACCCCGTTTAACACTGTTTCAATATAACACATTTTTTTCGAATTCTATATTTTTATTGATTCACTTTAGCGCAGTTTTTCAAACTGTTATACTCACATAAATCC